>CABEEJ010004897.1:10573-57200 GCA_901482245.1 Timema douglasi
GGGGGGGGTACATGAAAAAATAAGGCATCTATCTATTTATTAACTTTAAGTCCAGTCACGTCATTAAAAAAACAGTACCTAAAATATATGATAAAAGAATGATAGGCTATCTCAGATTTAAAATAAATACAATACCTAGGGTTCAAAACCAACATTTACATTTAACAACAATAAAACTTACTATCTCGGGGTTAGACTTAAAATAATAATAATAATGCAAAAAATCGAACACGGAACTCTCTCAGGACCTCTGGGCCACATTAGGAAAAAATATACCTTTACTGTACCTAGTCAACAATGGACTCACTTTCCGTACAACAATACCGGCCTCCAAGGTCAGCATCCCTGGGAACTGCTTGCAGGGGAGACATCGATAAATATTTGTGTGTTTTTATAGCAATAGTAACAAGGTGGATAACATTGAATGATGGTGATAATAATATAAATAAAAACTTAACTGATTTGGCTTTTTAAAAAAAGTTTTGTTTTACTTTGATAAATAATGGTCAAATCTAAAATTTTCCCGCGCCTAACAGACGTCTGCTAAATTATAAAGCTAAAATAAAATTCATAATTCAAATAACAGTTCAGTAATTTGATGTATTAGTATAAAAAATCTTAATTCCATTCTTTGTGGATAATTATTGAAATAATAATAAAAACATTATAATATCTTGAGACACCCTAATTAATAGATGTACTTTATGAGATTACTAGTTAAAATAAATTAATAAAAGAATATAAGACATTGCAGTCGTGTCGAAGGAATGACTCTGGCCAAAAGATTCTTCCCAGAGTCACTGTTAAAAAAAAAGTTAGCTCGAGGAAAAAAATAAATATATAATTATTACTTTAGAAAAAAATAACACGAAGTCCTTAAATTGTAGTAGAAAAGGTTCATGATAATATCTGCGTCTGCGTAGTGAGGTCGAAGCTGTGTAGAGATTAAAACTTTTTTTAAAAAAGTTGTTGATTTCATCTCAAAAAATGCTGAGAGGTCATCATCGAGACTGTGAGTTGGTCCAAAACTCACTTAAAGTCCAAGAATCGTAATTGAAGAGGTCTACCAGTGATCTAAAGTTGTCATTGCATCTATGGTAGTCATTTTGATGAACACTTGAAAGATTATTTTAAGAAATAAATGTTAAAATTTAGTTTTTGTTGCACTGAAAATAACGTGTAGGTATCATCTTCTCTTTATCTCCAAGACTCCAGTCCCGCTTCTTACTTCCAATTCCCGACTCTCGGCATTTGTTCTAAATTCAGTGGCGGATTTAAAATTTTTGCACCCCTAGGCACAATTATAATATGCAGCCCCCATTTTTTCCCAAGGGTTTTAGGAGGTTTCAGAGGAAAGAGATGTTTGGGGGAGGAGGGGTAGCGGAAGTTAGTATTCGAGAAAAGATTTTTACGGAAAAAAAAATCAGGCATATACACCCGTGCCCGTGCCCCTGCCTAGTGGGCCTATAGTGTAAATCCGCTTCTGTCTAAATTTGAAATATATGTCTATAAATATGTGAAATTAAAGTAGAAACAAGGAATATTTGGGGGGAAAGAAATTATAATCAAAGATTTGATAAAACTTGAATCTTTAACTAAATGGATGCAGAGTCTGATATATTATGACAGTTTTACATGTGATCATTGTTTGTAAATAAACTCAATTTCTTCTTTTTTTTCCTCGCGGGCCTTTTAAAATTAAAATGTACGAGATTGGATGACGTATCTGTGTCGTCACATCTCCCGCCTTCCCCCACTACTACGGTCTATTTCTTTCTTCCTCGTGTAGCGCGGCAATTATGACTCTCATTCAGTTCAGTTCATAATAGACGATAACCTTTATCTGGCCGCTAACTTTGACCTCCCGGTAATAATATTTATCCGATAGTCATAATACCGGCCCATAAATGATTTGGTTGTTTTAAGATTAACTCAAAACTACGTTAGAAAAAAAAATCAGTAGCATGGTATAAAGAAAATTGGTGGGTTTGAGAAAATTGACGATTCTAATCTTCTTCCACCAAGAGGACAGCACCATACAAAATGACTTTTAGAGGTTTGATAAACAGGATCATAACTAGGGTGACCTGGCGGTCTAGGGGTAAGGTGTAAGACCTCCATGCTGGGGGTCCGGGCTTCAATCCTCGGTCCCGATAAAGATTTATCTGATTGCCAAACCCTTCCTTCACCTCTGCCAAGATGTGTATTAATCACAATTTGTGAATGTGTGTAATGCTAGGCCTCCGCCGTGGTTCGGTTCCCACGTTAAGCTGTAGGTCCTCCATTTCATATCACAATCACCCTGCCATTTCACATTAGCGTAAGTGCGTATAACCCGAACGGGTAGTAAGACGCGGTGCTAATAATAATAATAAGGTTTATAACTATCTCACTAGAGGGCACCATCAAACGGTCACTTACACCACTAAACATTATTAAAGGAACTAGTTTATTACTTTCTCTCGATACTTTGTAGAAAAATTATTGTGAATGTCAAAAAAAATATTGAAATATAGATTTTTATAAATGTCGACGTTTCACGAACCCCTGAAACAAAAAAAAAAGTGATTCTCGCAATACCATCGTCCTGTCTGTCTGTCTGTATATTGGGAAAGACCCGAAACTATCTTATCGATTGGGCTAAAACTTGATATCTGGGCTTTTCATAAGGTCCCCCGCCCCCTCCCCAAGGTGTTTTTGAAATTAGATATCTAACCCTAAATTTAAGTATTGGTATTTTATTGAAGGGCAAAAAAGAGAAAAAAATTATTTTCTCAAAATTCGCTCCAACGATTTTGATTACATTTTATATCTAGACACTGTTTCTTATTATAAACAAGATGGATATTATCATTTTCTTATGAAAATGATTTTGAGGGAACTCTACATAAGGAGAATTATCCAATTTTCATAATTTCTCAACAACTATTTGAGATACATAATAGCTTATCATTGTAAAGTTATATTACTATTAAAGATACAAATATTTTATTTGAAATAAATTTTTATAAAACCAATAATTTCTTAGATATAAGCATATATATACATATATAATATTATATATAAAAATTACTATACATAATATAATATGTACATATATGTGTATATACTTGTTAATTCAGGTTTTTGATAATTAATTTGATCGATTCTTAACAATCTTTGGAGGACAAAGAGATTTCTCTTTTATAAATTTTTCTCTAACATTGTTAATGCCATAGAGTAAGTAACAGTGCATATTATTTAATTTATGATCCTTGTTGTTTCTACAACAATGCATGAACCTATTATTTCGTTTCACAAATCTCACGAGTTTTTAGGTAAACGTATATTTTAAGATAAAAGCGAAAGCAAGTATGTGTGTTGTGCACCGTACCATTTAATTTTTTGTTCCTAGAGTACAAAAAAAATGAATACAGTAACAATAAAAGTTTGATTTCAAAGCTATATTATAATTTTCACGGGATTTAATTTCATTTAACTATATTAATATAATAAAATGCAACTAAATATACCTTTAAAATCATTACCTATAATATCAAATTATTATGTTTACTTGGACGCGTAATTTTTTCTGTCAGCAAAAAAAAAAAATAATAATAATCTTAACTATTAAATTACAACTTTCATTTACTAACCATATATTAATAAAAACTACTGTGTAAAATTTTATCTTTGGCTGAAGGAACGCCGCAACCTCTCAGTTGCACGCTTACCTTACTTTTAAGCTAAAATTGAAATTTCTGTATTAAAAAAAACTGTCAACTTCCCAGCAGATGTTGAATATGCATTTTTTTTAGTCCTCGAATATCTTTCTGATTTCAAGGATATCTATAGCACTTGTTTCTTTTGAGGTAGAAAAATTGGCATGGCTCATCTAACACACGTCACATGGGTATGTGCTATGTCAACCATCTACTCTGTTATCAGTCGTCCTTCAACCTACAGACCCACGTGGCCAAACCTTGTTGTGCAACTCGACCAAACTTACAAAACACTGATGAAGGGATCAGACTCCGGACTCTATAATCCAAACTTATTTGAAGGAGATATTAAACTGGATGTCCTCTCAGTATGTATTCACTATTTTTGTTAGGGGCTGGTATGGGAGAAGGGAAGGTTACTTGAGTGTGGTTCATCAGATTAAATTGGTTTCCAGGTTTAATTTGACTAAATAATAACTAAGAGATAATATTTAACAAATAACAACGCGCATTATTAATAGGTGGTTTTAAAATGTGTTTATAATATAATTTCAGATTTTTAAAAATAAAATATGTTCTTACTCAATTCTTCACGTTTTATTTATAGTTAAATTTTATTTTATTTAATAGCCTTTAGCTTGAGAGACAAAACATTTACAGCAGATTGAGTAGTGAGAAAAAATTAATGAATTAGGGGGCATATGTTGAACTCCCAATATGATAGAAGTTCAAAAATAAGATACCAAACTGCCATTCAATAGACCCTTAGTCAGTTTATCTACCCCTAGTGTCCTAAGCACTAATAACCCTAGCATTGATCTTCCTTAAAAACCCAATATAATAATAATCATAATCCATTACGAGTGATACTAACATCGTTTCAACACCAGAGATAAAAATAATGGAGATAAATTGCCAGTCAAGGCAACAATTAAAGTTACGTTACATTATAAAGTGAGTTATTTATTTGCTTTTCGGACAGTAATTTGGTTAAATTGTTGAGAATGGCCAAACTATTTGTATTTTCTTAACAAAACGGAATGTCGCATTAATATACTAGTGTGTTTAGTACAGGAATGCTGTTCCAAACGAAGATCAGCTTTGGCCTGATGCAAGCATCATCTACACAATCAATCCAGGAATAGGTAAGTAGACATAATTAATAGACTACTCGTACCATTATTGATAAATTTTGAGCTAATATGAGTAAGATTAAGAAATTTTCCTTTCATTGTAAAAAGGAGTAACCTATTACAGTATGCGATTTGAACATTTAATCTAATGCTGAAAGGAAGAAAGTATTAGTAGGCTAATAGGCTTATTCATATGAGCTCTATTATTTTGTATGCACCGGCAAATGTCAGTGACAACCCTAATCTCATCAACGCGGTTCGCCCATATCAGCAGAAGAACAAGAAATTTAAGAAAAAGTTCCAATCCAGTCAAGGAAAAATACCTCAGCTCTTGTCAGGACCTAATCAGCCGTCTCAAAGCGAGCTATGTGCAGGTTGTGGTGGGCCTCATGCTAGATCTAATTGTCCCTTCAAAGATGCGCAATATCATAACTGTCATTTTAGAGGACACATTGCTAAGGTTTGTCGCAGGGTCAAAAATTCCTCTCAGCATCAAGGAGGTGTCCGTAAAATTCAGGAGGATATACCTTCAGTATCTGTCCAAGCTACTACAGCTTGTGACTTGTACGTGGTCAACAGTAATCAGGCACCAGCTCTCAGCAGTGTTCAGTTGGAAGTCAATGGTGTACCTCTCACCATGGAAGTTGATACAGCGGCCAGCACTAGTCTTATTGGTAAGCCAGTGTACCTTGCACATTTCAAACACCTTCCTCTGGTGAGTACCACTTCACTTCGTGGTTGCACTGGGCACGAACTAGATCTGTTGGGGAAAACCCCTGTTAAAGTCTCGTATCAGGGTCAGTCTGCTACGTTACCCCTAGTAGTGGTTCGGGGCTCCTTCCTCTCACTATTGGGCATATCTTGAATCAGCCATATTCAGCTGGATTGGAACACTATCTTTCCCATCAACTATGTTCGGCAGGTAAAAGGTGATGTGGTGGGCCTGCTCAGGAATAAATATCCCTCAGTCTTTAAAGAGGTACCAGGTGATATTAAGGGTGTGGAAGTTAATGTAGTTCTAAAAGAGGGGGCCATTCCGGTATTCTATGGCCCTCGAGTCATTCCTATTCCTTTGAGGAATGCTGCTAATAAGGCCCTTGAGGAAATGGAATCAAGAGGTTTTATTCAGAAAACCAATAGTCACGCCTGGGGAACACCTCTGGTAATTGTTCCCCGGGCCAACAAATCTGCATGGGTGTGTGGAGATCTCAGCGTGACAGTAAACCCTCAGTTAAATCTTGAGCACTATCCTTTACCAGTTATCGATGACTTGTCTACTATTCAAGGTTCTGTTTTCAGTGTACTCGATCTTGCCCAGGCTTACCAACAGCTAAAGTTGGGACCAGCTTCTCAGGAGATTTTGACCTTGAGCACTCCGTATGGCCCATACAAGTGCCTTCGCCTTCCATATGGTTTGTCTTCGGCTCCAGCCATTTTTCAAAGCGTCATTAGTTAGGTATTGGCTGGTATTGATTGTTTTATTTATTTAGATGACATATTAGTGTCAGGTAACACAGCTGAGGAGTGCCTAAGTAAAGTGGAAGTTATTCTACAAAGGTTTGTAAAATATAATGTCACTGTCAAACTGGAAAAGTGTAATTTCCTAAAGCCAAGGGTTAGATTTTTGGGTCACATTTTGGATGCCCAAGGGCTGCATCCAGATCAGGACCGCATCCAGGCTCTCCTTCAAGCTAAAGAACCTTCATTAAAATCTGAACTTCACTCGTTCATTGGGGTTGTAACCTTTTACGCAAAGTTCATTCCCAACATGTCCACTTTGCTTCGTCCGTTGTATGCCTTGCTCAAGCAGGATGCCAATTGGAGGTGGGGATCTGAGCAACAAAAGACTTATCACAGTGTCTTCAGTGGCAATCAGGTGCTCATTCCTTACTCTACTGGTTTGCCACTTAGGATGACAAGTGATGCCTCTCAGTATGGTGCACGTGCTGTCATCTCACACATCTTCCCCGATGGGGAGGAACGCCATATCGCTTTCGCATCCAAGACCTTCTCCAATGCTGAGAAAAACCACCCCCAGCACGAGCGTGAGGCTGTAGCTATTATTTTTGGGCTTAAGAAACTTAGTAAATACCTGTTTGGCAGACCTTTTGAACTATGCACTGACAATGCAGCGTTGGTGTCTATTTTTGGGTCTAAAGCTAAAATGCGACCTCTCACTGCTCTTCGCCTACAACGCTGGGCCATCCTGTTGTTAGCCTTCCAGTGTAAGATCACATTTCGAAAATCTGAGCTGATTCCTCATGCTGATTTCCTTAGCCGAAACCCTCTCCCCGATTAGACGAAGGTGGAGTCTGACATCTACAAGATCTCCTTGGTGTCCCTGGGACCTCTCACTGCGGTCCAGGTGGCCACCAAGACCAGGAAGGATCCCATATTGAGTCGAGTGCTCACATATGTCATCAATGGTTGGCCTGATGTGGTGCCTGATGTAGGTCTTCTCCCTTTTCATCGGCGAGCCATGGAATTATCGGCCGAATCTGATTGCATGAAGAACCTGGCACGTGGTTTTGTGTGGTGGCCAGGTCTTGATGACGAATTGGAAGCTAGGGTAAACAGGTGTGGTGTTTGCCAATCAATCCAGTCAACGGCATCTCACGAGCCTCTGATTCCTTGGTCCTGGCCTACTAGAAGGTGGCAAAGAATTTATATTGATTTTGCTGAATTTGAAGGTAAGACCCTACTCATTACTGTAGATGGTCATTCTAAATGGCCCGAGGTCCGAATCATGAACGAAGGCACGCTCAATGTTTGCAGCCTGGGGGCTGCCCGAGGAAGTCGTATCTGACAACGGTCCACCGTTCTCGTCAGCTGCATTCGCTAATTTTCTGTCTAACAATGGAATTGTACATTCCCCTTCTCCTGTTTACCACCCCCAATCTAACGGTTTGGCGGAGATTGTCGTTAAGACCACCAAGACAGCTCTCATGAAACAATTGTTTGGTGTTTCTACTAAATCCAGAACCCTTCAGCATAAAGTAGACGCCTTTCTTTTGGCATATCGCAACACGCCTCACACGGTAACTAAGGTGACACCAGCTGAAATATTTTTGGGCCGAAAGCCCCGCATCAAGCTTTCGCTTCTCCACCCGTCCATGGCTCTCAAGCAAAGAGTGAAGAAGGCTCAGGCAAAATTCACTGCTTCACAATCTTCCAAGGTCACACATGTCTTCCCGGTGACCTAGTGTGGGTGCGCTCTATCACTCATCGCAAACTCAAGGCGGTTCCAGGTGAAATTCAGCATAGAGTCTCAACTGTCTCATATCTAGTGATGGTTGGTGGACGCTCCAAACAAATTTCAACATCTCATCTACGCCTCCGAGACCCCAAGGCTGTTCCAGTTGAGTTGTCATGGGAGATGGTCGAGCAGGCCATGCCAGCACCTATGACTACCCCTACATCTGATGGACCAACACCGGGCCCTCTAATTCAGCCACCCCCAGTTGCTGACCGCTCCCGGCCAGCATCTCCAGCTCCAGAGCCTTCCACGGATTCCACTCCAGAGACCCTTCGTCGAGCTCCCAGCGTGACGGCTCCGGCTAACACCCCTGTGAGACCTGCTGCAGCGCCTCCGAGATTGTCTGCCCCCCGAGCAGCCTCGTCAAACTCATCGCCTGGGGGCGCCCCAGTAACAACTCACTCTGGACGTCAGGTCATCAAACCCCAATGCCCGGACTTTATCTATGTTTCGCATTAGTCAGAACTTTGATTGTGTTCCTTTCTTGCTCACTTTACTTGATTGAAACCAAGACTATTAATGGTTCCAAGGACTTATACTTACTCTTGTATTCTCAAGGCCTGCGCCAGCAATTAATGTTAAGTTAATTACGCGTGGGAGAGTGTTATGTAGTCAGCCAGAATGCTGTGAGTTTTGTTATTCTTTGCTCTTTCTTTTATTATTTCCTTTTCCGGTACGGTCTACCATGTGATGGCGGTGCTAGGCTAAGTGCTTATTCTAATGGCCTATTAAATCTATTAACATCATGTATAATCTTCTAATTATTAATAACCTTCTCAGTACAAACTAAAGTTAAGCTACAACAGTCACCTTCCAACTTTACTAATGCAAGTAGACAATTCAAAATGGCGCCAACTAAAAAATTGTGTATAGGGGGACAACACTTATTTTTGGAATGTTATGAAAAGGATGAGTTGTGGAATTTTAAGCTCCGGATTTATAGAGATAAGAATGCAAGGGAAATTGCACTAGAGAATATTTTTAAAATGATAACAGGTGCACATATTCTCAAGAAGTGTCCAAAATAAAATGTTACGTAAATATTGCAAATGTGCCTTTTGAGAGATGTTATTTAATAACGGTAAATAATTTATCAAATTATTATTTCCTACCAATTAATATGGCATATGCAATTTTTTTAAATATACAATCAAAAATAATAAAACATTGTAGTACCGTGATTAGTTCCGGCAACATAATATTCGTGTTATCGGCAAGTAAGGTATGAAATGTCCGGTGATTTTCACACTAAGGCCCGTATGCAAGGACGATGCTGAGCACAGCCAGAGTACAGGCAGAGAATGAGCCTCGTGCTAGTACGATCTGTGACGAAATATCTTGAGTCTCGCCAAAGTCTGGTCCCGGGCTTGCTCAGACTATACTCTGCCCGTACTCAGAGAATATTTCCACAACATGGCGCTGCGCGCATAGACGACCGAGACAGCTGTTTTTACGACAGGCCTCATGCTCTGCTAGTGCTCAGCCTGTACTCTGGCCGTGTTCAGCATCGTCCTTGCATACGGGCCTAAATCACCGGCAAGTTTTCCAATCTAAGTATTTGACACTTTAACATATCAACATTAGTTTTAATCAACAATGTTCAGGCCTTATATACACTTCTAACACTTTGTAGTAATGCTTTGGCAACTTGAGTAAATACGCAACCTAATATTATTGTCTCATAGCAAACCAGATAGTTTATATCTAAACCAATCTACAAATTAATTTAGGCTTATTAATATTTTTTTAATTATTTTAGGCCTAGCAAGAATTTAACAAGTAATTTTGTTATTAGTATACCGATATTTAAAACAGGGTTGAAAAAACCTGGGTTGGACCTATTTAAAAAAAATTCCCTGCCGAGTTTAGTTCTATTGGGATTTATTGACCTTATTTGAGTTTAATTTTATTTAACATTTATGCTAAATAAGTTAACAAATCAAGTAAAATAATTTAATAATTATTTGGGATCAACTAAGTTATATTTTAATGTATTAAGGAACTAAGAAATAGGAGACACCCTAATCACTATCTTTTTTATGTTTATATAAAACGATTTTATTTAATACGTCAACAAATTATGATAAATTGCATTTACTGAAAAATTGTAATTTATGTGACCGCCCATACTTATTCTAAATTCACCCTTAATAGCTCCTAACACATAAGCGTAATTAGTATATGCGTATAAATTACCCGAATGAGAAATGAGACGCAGTGATAAAAAAATGGCTCCAATAGAGAGACCAGTTATCACCACTCTTCATTTTCAGCCATGTTTTAATAAGCGGTACTAATACAAGTGAAAAATGTGTGTCAACACAACTAGCATGTTAGTAAGCTAATACCACTAAACTTGCATTAGTCCACTAACACCATGTCAACGGGCCTTTAGCTGTCATGTAAAATCAAAGAAGTGGTAATTCCACTGTACCTTATGAAACTAATACTGGACAATCGACTAATTTTCGTGCGAAAAAGCATAATTTAAAAATTATATTTTTCCGATAGAATTATAATTACTATCCCGAATAATATGGCTGGTGGTATCTGTGCGATAAATAATTAATACAATCACAGCATTTCAAACTGCTCTAATTCGTATTTTCGATTTCCAAGAGAAATCACCTAACTAGACTTTGTTTACATTTTTGATTACGAACTGTATTAATTTGTATGGTAAGTTTTGAACATTATTTTTATTTGTATACAGTAAATCATAAATCGCAAAGTTAAAATACTGGTATATATTTTCAAACAATACAGAACAAGACATTGCACAATCTCCATCCACGCAAATGCAGGTTCACTTTCTCTAAATTCAACCATCTCAATTCCTAACCCATTATAGTAATTAGTACTTAAGCATATAATACTAACGGGTAGTAAGACAAACAAAAAGAAGAATTTTCATTGTTAAAATGTTAACATACATAGTAATGGGTAATGAGATATGGTGAAATAATACAATTTAGTAAATTTTAAGGTAATAATGTCCTAAAATTGCAAAATTTAAACCCTCCCCAAAATTAAATTTTCCCAACATCTATGAATCTATCTAAAATAAATGTAGTGATATAGAAATTAACTAGCGAGGAGGTAAATCCCCTATCACCTCCCATTAACACATGTCCACAATTCTATACAAGACAGTTTTATAATGAAAATTAAGTTGTGTCAAATGCAAACAATTTTAGTGGAAAATTCACTTTTCCAGCTCTGCGAATTCAAAAATTCGCGAAGGTAGGACAAAATATCAGAATTGTCCCCCTTATATAAGTGTAGGGACTCCTTCCCCATTACCACCAATCATAACGATTTGTTGGCATGTATAGTAGTTTAAGTAGAAGAGAACATAATTTTTAAAAAACAAATCTTCAACGGGCACTACTAATAATTTTTCCAGGGCCTGGTAGTCAATATAAGGCCTGGTTCTCCAAACCAAATAAAAATAATGTCGATAAAATAGCTTACAAAATTTCACAATATTTTGAACTGCTAGGTGGGAATCAATCCTCAAAAATTGCTCCTTTGTTAGAACAAACAAAATTATACATGAGACCAGAAGCGGATTCACACTATAGGCCCACTAGGCAGAGGCCTAGAGGCGGCGGCTTTAGGGAGCGAGACATTTTGTATAGCATTATTTCTTATTAGAATTACGTTTAAAAATTATTGGCTAATACTATCGAAATAGTTCAAGTAAAAGTAAGAATGACAGTATTTATTTTTAAATAACTGTACTTTGCAATTGCTTTGTAACTGACGTCAGTCTTCCCTTCTTCATAATGTAAGCTCAAGTTATTGTAGGGCATGTACTGTATATGTCTGATTATTTTTCATAGAAATCTTTCCTCGAATACTAACTTCTAACAACTTATCTTTCCTCCAAAACTTCCTAAAGATCTTGATCTTGGGCCTTAACAAAAATGTTTGGAGGAACGCGTATTATAGTTGTTATTTGGGGCACAAATTTTTTTAAATCCCCCACTGCATGAGAAAGACAAATCAACGTTATTTTCACTTGTTTTAATAACTTTATAAACTGCTATTGATGGTAAAACATCAATAAATTAAACTATTTTAGTATAATGACTGATATTTATATGTCAAACTATCCCTTTGCAAATATGTTCTGTTATAACTTTTCATGGGATTTGAGTTTCACGATTAGTATGCAACACCACGCCGCTAGGTAGCAGCACTCTAAGTTATTTGCACTTGCATCTGTGTTATTACTATAGGACTGTCCAATATTAGTTTCATAAGGTATTTGCTGATATTAGTACTCACACTCCTGTATCGAAAATAACAAATTCTTTATCTTCACTCATACTGGGACTAAAATGTTAATGTTTATTGGTGTGTACTGTGTATAAAGAACCAATGACACTATTTATCCATTATCACTCATTTTGCATGAAAACAAGAGGCAACTCTAGCATTCAATCTCTTCTAGCTCATCATAATTCATAGCTGTTCTTTCATCTTTGTTTAGCAAATCAATACATCCTGATGCCTGACCGGGTGATAGGGTGAGTGGTGACGAGTTTACTACCCCTTCCTTGATCAATGAGCACGGTCATCACAAACTAAACTTAAGAAGCTTTTGTAGAACTCAATGAACTCAGTCGGATCAAGGTGCCCCAAACAGACGGAACAGAAAAGTGTATGTGCGTTGTTTAAGCAGATGAAGCAGGACAGAGTGTCCATTCTTCTAGTGTTTGTCAATAGTTAATAATCTATATTGATAAAACATATAAACGATGAATGTAATTTTAAAAAAATAACGCCTCCCAGAAGTAAATTATGGAAGTTAAAAAAAAAGTTATATAGCGATAAAGCATCTTGTAAAATTTGTTTTAAAATATTAAAAACTAGTATTTAAATAAATATGAAAATACAATTATGATGCAAAAGTTGAAATTATTATTATTATTACTAGATAAAAATATATGAATCCAGATTCAAATTTCGATACTGATACTTACTGTTATCGATACTTTTCTTTCATTGCCACATCCCTAGTCGAGAGAAAGTAAAATGTATTGTTAAATGTAAATGTTTGTTTTTGAACCCAAAGTTTTGTATTCATTTTAAAATTGAGCTAAACCATTTTTCTTTTATCATCTATTTTATTTTATACTAATTTAATGGTGTCACTGGGATTGAAGTAAAAGAAGTACAGTATGTTCACCACAGCTTTTTACTTGAATGACAATTGAAAAATTATATGTTTAGGTTTTGGGCTGCCAATACCTGTATAAGATCACTGTTTTGTTATAAATGATAAGTTTTTTAATCACATGTTAATCTTAAATTAAAAATAATTTAAATATAAGTTTCCTCACAATAGTTAATAATATTTAGCACCGCGTCTTACAACCCGTTCGGGTTATACGCTTTAAGTACTAATTAAGCTTATGGATTAGGAATTGGGAAGTTTGAATTATAGGAAGTGAACCCGCATTTGCGTGGAGGGAGAGTGGAAAACCATTTAGGAAAAACCACCCTCAGTTCACCCGACCGAGATTCGAACCTCGATCTTCCCGTCCTCAGTAGTCGAGCTCAACACGACTAGCGCGTTAGCCAACTACGCCACCGAGGCGGGTCTCACAATAGTTCATTATTTTAATTTTCTTTTTCATCTAATCTGAAACAATATTTTAAACATCATTAAAAGTACTTATTCTTCGTTTTGGAATGTTTTCGATAATGTGTAATCTAGTGCATAGATTAATACGTTTTAATACAGGCATCGTATTTACTTAGAAAAGAGAAAATATTTATAATTTTTTAAATATATAATAAATTATTTTATGTTTATTTTATTGTATTTCAAAATATCTAACTGAATAAAATATTTGTATCCACTGTGTGGGTGCACCATTGTAAAGAATTTTTTTGTGTCATGATCAATCATATGGTTTAAATTCGTTGATCGCTATTTTTAAAGCAATATTTATTAGACATTTTGTTAAAGGGATATCAATATAAAATTATTTTAAGTGAACTAAAACAATAAATAATCTTTGTGCCCGACCTCAAATAAATATAAATAATATTGGCTTAAATTACTGTGGTTAACTATCACTTTCATACATGACCATATGTTTTCATTACATCTACATCAAAGTGACAGATGTCAACTGTTGGCATAGGGGTACAATAGGGACTATTTCTAATAACTTGTGGAGCTGTCATTCAAGTAAACTCGAGTGGGGAATGTACTTTAGATGCCTTTTGATATGTATTTTCTCCATAAATATTTTTAAACAGAGTTTTTTTTTCCTATACCATGGAAGTAATGAAGTACATCTCATGAGCAGTAAAATATTTGTTTTTAATAGTAGTATAAAAAGAAAGAAAAAACATACACTATTTTTTCATATACACTGCTTCATACTAACCACCTGGGCTTTACGCTGATCCATACTAATGGGAAAGAGAAGATTAAGTTAGAACTTAGAGAAAATATTTGTATTTGCTTGGAGGGAGAGTTGAAGGCAAGACAATGAAAATCACCCTCAGTACACCCGACTAGGATTTGAACTTCCTCCTCCCCATCACCAGCAATCCAGTCTAATGGGAGTGACCATACAACCACCACTGTGGTCATACTTTCTTCCTTAAATACCCACAACAAAATGGCTCCTCCCACAATCTCATGCTTCCTGTGTGGTAGTTTCATGTCTAACCTCATACATATTGTTCCAGGTTGTCCTAGTTCTGCCCAGTGTGAGATGCTCATGAAGGCCATGCGTTATTACCATGATCACACATGTGTGCGCTTCAAAGAGTGGACAGGAGAACCAAACAGGATTGATATTTATTTTAATCCGGACGAGTGAGTGATTTCGGAGTGCCTTAGGGTTGAGACTATGAATCTCATTTGAAGGACAACAGTTCACTTCCTGTATGTTAATATCTATGGAGCTAAGAGTGGTTGTCATTCGAATGAGCTTTATAGTCTCAGCCGATTATATATTTTTATTGACTTAGTATCATAGCTGTGAACCCTTTGTCGAGGATCTAAGGTAGTCAAATTACCTTAATTCCACTATGGTATAGCTTATTAGATAGGGACATAATGTAATCCATCAAGTTAAAACCTTTCAGGGTAAACGGAATGTAGATGGTAAAAAAAGGAAAGTGTTTCCTCTAAAGATGGGTCGAATCCACAATTTTACAAATCTAGAATCTGAATCTTAGAAAATATGGTAGGTGCGTAGACATAATAGGTTTCATTTTCTCCATCGATTCTTAAGTTGCCATAGAAAATAGAAAGAGTTACTAGTATATGGTAAAGAAATATTAACATTAAATGTTAATAAATTCGAGTAAGTGGTATATGAATGCTCTGGAGTCTCGTTGTTAAGTTTGCGCTATACTTGTGTTTGTTGAAACCACCACTAATATGTATAAGACTTTTAAGAATGTTGGCCAGTCAAGATAGGATTTCCTATGTTAATGAATTTACATTTACTCAGCAAGTTTTAAATAATGTTGAAACAAAAACCATAAATTCTTAAATAATTCTAAAAATAGTCCTACAGTGTCACAAAATTATTATTTTTATCTCTAAGTAGTTTTATTGTAAACATATTGTTTACACATACTCTACAACTTAGGCTATTTGTCTTGGTCACGAAAATGGCCTGTAGGAGTCTTCCTGCTAGGATGTAGATTTTAAAAAAATCTGTGGTAGCATAATATGTCAATTTATAATTTAGGAAACAAGAATAGAGTAACTTTAAAAAGCAGGTTGATGTTTTCAAGGCGCAAATATTAAAGTGACTGTAAACTCATCAGAGGAAAAGGGTTATCAACATGTAGTCTAGAGCCCTCTCAGGCTGAACTTCCCATTTTCTTCTCTCTCTTTCTATTTTGTACGTTGGCATCTAAGTGTGATAGTGCTTAGACTGTTTAGGTGTGTCTAAGGTGGCTGCGTTATCTGATAACTTGCAATACTAATTGATTGCTCATATGTAGCAGACCATTTCTGCACATCCATCACAAATTCTGCCTTAAAATTTGAGTGAAGAATGGCCTTGGGCACAGGACGACTCCTGGATAGCTCAGTGGTAAGACCATTGGCACAATAAACCAACACACATATTATTTTACATCATCTATACCCAATGGTGTATTAAAAGGTGCATAGTTTTCAAGACCGAAAAGCTGATAAGATGTAGAACAAAAAAATCAACTCAATCTTATTTTATACTTATTTAATAGATATTTACAGATTTTGAAATTTCAAACATATTACGTGAGTATTTAGTTGTGTTATCGTTCTGATTACCTTCCTTGTAGTTGACAATAAGAGCAAGTAAAAAGGTGATTTAACTAAGAATGTATTTTAATTCTATAATCCCAACGCAATAAACCAAGTGTAAACAACTTTTGAAAAGCTTTATACTTGTATTTTGTATTATACATGTGAACATGAAAGTTTTAAGATTAATTTTCTAGAGCCACTTCAATAAAACACTATTTTTTTACAACACTGAAATAATTGTAGGTAACATAATAGAAAGGTTTAGTAGTTTGTGCAGCATCAAACTACTTGTTGAAAGACTTAGCAAAATGATTGGAGGATTGAATTAGCTATATTTTTGTTTTGCAATATTTTGTGCTTTTGTTGTTTTTTCTGTAAGTGGAGCCTGCTGGTCCATGGTGGGTAGATCCAGTTTAGCTGTACAAAAACTCTCCCTCGGCTACCGGTGTTGGTACTTGGGGATTGTTCTGCATGAAATCGGACATACTATAGGATTCTGGCATGAAATGACTCGTTTCGACAGAGACAAATACATACGAGTACTCTGGGAAAACATACAAAATGTTAGTACAGCATCATTTTCTATTTTATAGAAGCATATTTATTTCATCATTACACATTAACATCAATATTATTAACCACTTGAACCAAAGAGAAGGACAATTTTGATAGTGTCCACCTGCATTAGCACATGATTCCAAGTTATCTTTATTTTGCAAGTTTTCATCATATATAAATGAACACAAATAGTTGAAAAATTAATTCAATATATAGTTAATAGTTTTTAATATTTAAATTAATATTTTTGTTACTTTCCTCAAGACAGCTTTACTATTATGGTAAACGTTTATTTGTCTGAAAATGGTCACGATAAGCATATATGATAAAATTTGGAAAATGAGCAGCTAAGCACACAATGATATTCGTTTGTTAATGTGTAGGAAATAAATTACAGAGAAAATATGTTTTAACAAGTGCAAACCTATGTTGGTGGCCGCATGGTCTAAGGCATCACTCCCACAATAGACAGGACTGTCTATGACAATAAACTCAGGATTAGAATTTCTGTAAAGTGTACTGAGTTTTTTTTTCACAAAATGGTTTTCTGCTCTCTCTCCCCATGCAAATATGAGTACAGTTTCTTTAGATGCAAGCTATCTTATCCTAACTCATTAGCATACTTAGCACATATGTGTATAACCTGAACAGGAAGTAAGACACGGTACTAAAAAACAAGTGATACTTTTATAAAGTTGGTTTATGAACTAAGCATACTGCCATTTTTTCTTTGTTCATCCTAGTCAAATTGAAATTCATAGACTTAGTATTTTACATCTTTCCCAAATATTCATTGAAAGCGGACATAGTCAAGTTTCATCTTTACAGAAAGGACCAGAACAGTCAAAGTATGAAATATAAAACTGTAACTGTGATATTTACAAATCTACTAATTACAAATTGTTTACTAAATACATTGCTTTAGTGTAATATTTCCATTGATAATGTAAGATTTTCATAATAATATACACCAAAACCTATTGGAATAATATATGGATATTTTCTTAGGAAAAACTTGTTTCAGGGTTCAGTTGACCAATTTTATGTACGGGAGAAAGCCAGCACACTAAATGAGCCATTTGATTACAAGTCAATTATGTTATATGATGAATTTGCTTTCACAAAGGTAAGATAACCAATCAGAAACACACTTTTTAAAGTAAGCTATCTAGATAGCTATTGAAAAATAATGATAAAATTTGATCATGGCTTAGCACTTGTCAGGGATTTATGTTTTTTCTATAATAGCCCAATAAGAATTAATCAAGAAAAGAAAGTATTTTTTAAATGACAAAGAAAAACAGTACAAAATGTGGTTGAAAAAACAAACAATATAAAAACCTAAAAAAAACTTAACAAATTTTAAATTTATTTTATAGGCAAGAAGTAAAAAACAAATGTTAGGTACATAGACACATGATTGACATACAAACGTATCAGATTATTTATAAGAAAGAAATAAGTTAATTGAAATCATACAAAAATAGAAAGAAAAAAAAAAATTGGATAACAGGGCTGTGGAGTCTGGGTTGGTGTTGGAGATGATTTTAGGGGAGTTGTTAAAAATGTAGCGACTCCGGCTTCAAAATAAAAATGTATAGTATTATAACAATTTTTTACATATTTTTACTATTTAAGAACCAATATTTGTAATTTGGATTGACAAATTTATTCAAATAAAAATTCACAATGTCAAAGAAGCTTTCCAAGAAGTCATCTGTATTCGAGTATTTTACTGCTATCATTTTATTGTAATTAATTAATATACACTGGCCAATTTATGAAGAAGTCGGACAGTAGAAAATTAGAGTAGTCAGAGTTGAAGGCTTAGCATACCGACTCCACAGCCCTGTTACATAACTATTATTTGTTTTCATCTTTAGATTTTAACAACTGTTGGTAATAAAACCAACATTTGAGGACAAAAAACAAATTTTCATAAAAATAAGTCATTGGCTATTATAATATTATAAATGGATCTTGTGGAAGCACAGAGTTAACAAATCCCCAAGTTGGACTAATGTACATAAATTGTAAATCAGAGCATACAATTGACATTAACTAAATCCTGTGATGCTTTGGATTTAGTTCTTAAAACTCTTACTTTAATGAATACAAGTTATTTAAACATAGCACTAAAATAGTTAGAGTTTTAAATTGATGATACTTGTATTCCATTTCATACAATTGAGATATTTTGTATTATCTTTTTACAAACCAATTGTAGAAATATTATTCCTAGCAATTGTTTGATGAATACAACTCTTATTTAAAAACTAAAGTCATATTACATAATACATCTTAAGTGTTTTTTTATGTAATAAGTACATTTGGATTATTAGCGTTTGAAACCTTCTGATAATATAGGTACTTATAAGTCATTCACGAGCTAAGTTTACCTGGATGACAGCTCGAAATGTTACTAGAAGTAATCCCTAATATATCACTACGCCAGCAGCTGACATCTATCACTTTGGATGACTGTAATGAAAACAAAGGTAATATATTAATGTGATAGTTAACCACAGTAATTCAGGCCAATATTATTTATATATTTATTTGAGGTCGGACACAAAGTTTATTTATCGTTTTATTCCACTTAAAAAAATATTCACACCATTTTCACAAAAACTTCTAACGAACATAGCTTCAAAATGGCGAATGACGAATCTAAACCATATGATTGAACATAACGGTAAACAAGTTTTTTACAATGATGCAGACACGCAGTTGATGGAAATATTTTATTCAGTTAAATATTTCAAAATACGATAAAATAATCATAAAAACATTTAATGTATGTAAAAAAATGACAACAATTTTCTCTTTTCCAAGTAAATATGATGCCTGTATTAAAAGGTATTGATGTGTGCACTATATTACACAAAATCGGTAATGTTCCAAAACGAAAAATAAGTACTTTTAATTATGTTTAAAATATTGTTTCGAGTTGGATAAAAAGAAATTATAAAAAAAAAAAATAGTACGAGAAAACTTAAGTTTATGTTATTTTAAATGTAATATATGACAGGTAATTAAAGATATTTACATTTATAACAAAACTGTGATCTTTTACAAGTCTGGCAACCCAAAACCTAAACATATTATTTTCGAACTGCCATCCAGGTAAAAACCTATCGTGAACGGAATATATATGTCAAACCACAGTCTTGTACTCATGCCTTGTTTTGGAATACAACTTAAGCAAGGGAGTAGAGTTTGCACATTTCATAATAAAATACCATTTTTTAAAATACAATTTGGATGTAAGAAATAGCATTAAAAAAAATAATTATTTTCTTTTCTGCTTTCTGGATAATCTTTTACAACGGCGAGTTTAGGAATTCTTTTCTAGGTCAAACTCAGAAAATAATAGTTCTGTCAATTACAAAGTTAATAAAAATGCTAGAAACTGTATTTTTACATGAAAGTTCAGAAGAGGTTATACTAAGTTCCCATAGAAATTAATTTATAACTTTATTTAATATAGAGAAAAGGTTACCCTACAGTGGAAGTGATAAAAGAAAACACAATTATTGGACCTATTTGGAATAAAACTCATCTTAGTGAAAGAGACATCATAAAGATAACAAAACTATATCATTGCAATGGTAAGTCAAATACTGTAAGCTTATTTTAAGAAACCATTATAGACAGGGTCACCCTTAGCAGATGTGGGGCCTGAAGTTATTTGACTCAATAAACCCCTTTCCATCCTCCCATTTTTTTAACTTTATTTTTGCTTAGCGTTATTACAGTACAACATTTTAGAAAACATTATAAAATACTCTTTCGTAAGGAGTGTAATATATGATAAAATAATACAGACTAAGATACAGTTATTACAGTAGTTTACACCTATACACCAATTTTCAGCCGTATGAGGTATCAAGAAATGTCCTAAAAGGTAAATAAATATAATAATTATTAATTATAGATCCGACACAATAGCTCAGTCAGTAGCGTGTCTGCCTACTGAGCTAAGGTTCACAGGTTTAATTCTTGGCATGGTAAAAAATTTATCATTGGTGAAATATGAGTTTACCCTCTCACATTAATAAATTAACGGCCGAGGACTGGATGTTGTGCCTGTCCTAGTCTTAAGTTATATTATAAGACATGTGAAGTTACAACAGGGCTAGCAAGCTGATAGTGGAAAGTATATGGCTTGAATAAAAACCTGATCCAGACCATAGGCTGTAAACAGTAACGGATGTAAAGTAAAATAAATTATTAACTATAGAAG
Source organism: Timema douglasi (assembly GCA_901482245.1). Lineage (NCBI taxonomy): Eukaryota > Metazoa > Arthropoda > Insecta > Phasmatodea > Timematidae > Timema > Timema douglasi. The sequence continues at coordinate 31,749 of CABEEJ010004897.1, forward strand.
CCATGTTTTTATGCATATAAGGGTTGATTTCTCCCCAAAACTTGTTTTTATTTTCTCCCCCAATGATCTTGATCTGTAAAAGATACAAAGAACAACTGTGCCAAGTTTGAATTAAATCGATTGATGTGTTCAAAAGTTATTGTGAGACATATCCACCATATACCTCGCTTGACTGGTTCAGTTAACCAAACCACATGGCTATGTTTTTATTTGTTTTTAAACTCTGACAAATGTTGGTATATTGGCTATTCAGCGAACCTTCTGTTCAAGCACGCAATTAAAAATTTCCCACCCCAACTTGTGTTTTCTGTGTGTCATCCAAGTACCAATCCTGGGGTCCGGTGTGGCCACACCGTTCGCACATCCCTAAGGGTGGCCATACGCATAAACGTCTTTTTTTGAATATCACCAATATGTTGTTTATTTTAAGTAATTTGTACAAATTTTATTTAAACATGTTCAACTATTCGTTTATGACTAAAAGTGTTGATATTTTTTCAGTACATGTGAGTAAAGCTTTAAATGTTCATAAATATGTGAATCAAGCTTTAAATTTTTAAGTTTGATTCATACATTCCCCAAAAATATAGAGCAGAATCTGCTTGAGCGGCACAACAATTAACATGTTGGCATATAAATGTATGTTGACCCCTAATGCTTTGTAACACAAACTATAAACAGCTGATTACTGATAAATTTTATTTTATACTGGATGAACAGAGCTTTAAGATAAATATAAACATGAATGTTTTCAAACTATAGTATTGTGTCGAAAAGTAAACCAAACAGAACATCGACGATACACACACTTTCTATTTAACAAATTATTTCAAATCATTTCACAACAGTTAATGCAAATGCCATCTCGTTTCTCGCTTTGAAGGTGCATCCACACTGATCGAGTCGGTTGGTTTAGAAATTTGATTAGGTTTCCCAAGCTGATGTCATACAGAAAAAGAAAAGCTGAAGTTATTTAAAGTCATATTAATGAAACTGAAATCTTGCGATTGGCTTAGAGCTAAACAAGTATGTTCCTGCTTTGCTCATGTTTTTCAGCAAACATAATGAATCTACAGTAAAATGGTCAGCATAATTTGTGCTTTCTATCACATTTTAGACAAAATCTGTCAATAAGCTACACCTATTTAGATTATTTTTAGTAGGTTGAATTTAGTATGTAAAGAAAAAGTTGACTTGTTTATAAACTTAAAGCTAATTGTTTTTCATTTATTTAAAATATGACCATACATTTAGGATTAAAATAAGAAAGAATTATTAGCTGAATATGAAATTGTTGAAAAAACATGCAAACACTAGTTTTCACAAGCCAGTAGTTGTTCAAGATGTAATAACAATTCATTCAGATTTGAGTTTAAGATTTCTACTTACTTTTAAAAACCTAAACATGAACTAAATCAAAATTTATTCTAAGCATATGAATCCCTGGCACTTATGATATGACCTAGTAGGACACAAAAAAACAAACAAAAGTGAACATTACAGGGAATATGTTTATCAAGTTTGTTCAGAAACCATCGACTAATTTAATAAATATCCCAAATTACCGCACAATAATAGCAATAATACCATATTTGGAACATATCTTCAATTAAAAATAGTAATGGCATGTTTTATTATTTACTGTATGTTGTAGGAAATCAACCAAAACCAACGTTTCCAAGAAATGTTCATTGTAGTTTTAATGAACACACATGTGGCTTTAAGAATGGAGGTAGAGTGGCATGGAAACACCACAGACAAACAAAATCATCTCATTGTAAGGAACAATAGCCTACATTTTAATATAAAGAGTGTATTTCATGTGCTTAACACAAATTGAATTATTTTAATACACCTAGAATAAATAATTGGATAGAAGGGAAAAGAGATTTTATTTTTTAAGTTTCTTGATAACTTCTCTCAACAAGAAATGTTTGAGATATAATTATATTCTTAATTGTATATTAATTTTGCAAATTAGCTATTTCTTTTCCAAGTGTGTTTTAATCTAGCATAAATAAGCCTACTTATTTTAATTATGTAATATGTAACATATTATATTATAATCTATATAGTAAGTATATTTATACATTATCAAATGTCAGCACTCACCTCTGGGATTTTCCAAAAGGCTTTTTTGTCACTATTAATTTATAGTTAATTCTCAATTTTAAGTTTACATATTTTATCAATGCGTGCTCTAATGGTGCATATACACTAGAGGCAAATTGAAAGCGAGGCAAGTTGAGGCTGAACGAACGTGCAAGTGTAGACGTGATCCGAGGCTGCCTCGGCCCATTTGGCGAACAACGCGAGGCAATTCATAGCTTAGCCAACTCGTGTCGCTACATCAAAGAAAGGAAGTGCGAACTTGTGCTTCATTGTTTACAGGCATTAAACCATTTGCACCACTCATGCCAGGTTTGTTTTCTTTTCATGTTGTGTTGATTGTTCTAAAATGAAGCAGACAAATTAAAATACTATTAACTGTAGAATAGGAAGGACAAGAGTTGCTTTGGGATCCCAGACATCCACAATAATTAACAATATGAAAACGGAAGACATTTGGAATGCAATAGCGTCACAGTTTAATTCCAATGCTAATGAGTTGAACAAGTGAGTAGATAGTTTAAAGGGCTTGTTTTGGAGTGACAGGAGCGGAATTAAAGGTAAAATGGAAACTTGCACAAGGTAAATAAAATATTGTAAGTGATAAAATATTTCTAAAAGTAATATATTTAATTATTCACCTAAATAATGCTTTAATTTGTCAGGTGCCTTAATTAATCTTACAATTTTGTGATATCATGTTGCCTATCGCGCAGTTAGGTTAATTTTACTAGTACATTACACAGAAACAAATTAATAAATAACAAATTAATATAAAATAGTTATGGCAGAAAGCAATTCCAACAGCAATGTTGCCTCAGCGCTGGTTTGGGTCGTGGATATTTCCACACTACTAATGCCACCATGTGTGGGAATGTCAACAGAGTTGGGCATTCCTTTAGCCTTGGCCTGCCTCATTTCAAATATGCCTCTGGTGTATGTATATGTAGCGTAAGACATCAATGTGGACTCAAATCACAGTCGGCTGTAGTGAGGGTTGGTTTTTCTTAAATATTTTTCCTCCCTCACCATAAAAATGCAAGCACACTTCACCAAAAATGTGATCTTTCTAATCCCTAATATATTAGCGTAGTTAGTAAATTTGCATATAGCCTGAACAAATAGTAAAACACGGTGCTAAATATATATATATATATATATATATAAATGTGTTAATATTATAAGCAAGAAATATGCTAACGTTTAAAACTTAACAGCATGATCATAGAAAAGTTGGATTTTGTAGTAGTGTGCAAAAAGTAATGTTGTACTTATAAATTAATATATTTTGTAATGTATTTTGCACATGCCAGTTTCAGATATAGGTTATGTTTTCACAACATATCAAATATCGGATTCAACACCTGGTCACTTTGTCTCCATCAACTATCATGCAATGTCTAAAAACCACTTTGCCTGGTCTGAAACAGGCTGTGTGAGATTCTGGTATCAAATACATGGAGATGGACAAGCGCAGCTTGTGGTGAATATGATAAATATTTAAAACTCTATTTTTTAAATAAATAAAATCAAAGTTTTGACAATACTGAAGAAACTGTGGATTTGCGTTTGTATTAGTTTACTAGAACTCAGAAAAACTAAGCCAAGTGGGTGCATTTTGGGTGACTTTATCTGCCCCCTCCTCCTCATCATCAGTATAAATAACCGTTTCCAGCTAGTAACTGTGTTCGATTAGTAAAATGCCTGCATCGTCCTCTACTATTTCACTTCTCTTCCTTCTTTAATTGCTGTCACTATCATGTATCTGTTCCTTCCATCTCTTTATTGGTCTCCCTTGCAGTCTATTTCCTACATACTTCATCTCCTTCTTTGGTATGCTCCTCTTTGCCATTCTCACCACAGAACCATACCATTTCAGTCTTGCTTCCTCTACTATTTCATGTCCTCCATGTATTCCCACTCTTTCCCGGGTAACTTCATTATTTATCTTGTTTCTCCTTGTCACAGTTTACTTGCTCCTAACAAATTTCATTCCCATGGGCTCTACTTTCTTGGTCTCTCTTAAACTCTATATCCATGTTCCTGCTGCAGATAAAACTATTGGTAAAAATATTCCCTATTCAGCACTCCTTACACTTCCAAGGGTAATTTCTTTCCCATAGCAGTTCTCTCACACCCATATAGAATAACTCCCTCTGCTGCCCTCATCTTATTAGATCTTCTCTACTCCCACCCTTTGCCTCACACATGCTTCCAAGATATTTTACATTCTGTACCTTTTTTAGCTATACTGCATCCAACTTTATAGCTTCTTCACTCCTCTCTTCTTCTGCCTATATTCTACCTCTCTTTCCTCATTACTATTCTTAAAACTCCTTTTAATTGCTCTATTCTTCTCCTCCATTGCTTCCTTCACCTTGTTGTTCTACCATGGTGTCTGCTTCCACTTATTATTATGTCTTGTCCTACCATATACGTTCTCTGCAAGCTCCCACCAAACTTTTCTCATTCTACCTCTAAACTTTGCAGCTTATACTTGGGCACTAAAATTCTATTCTTTCTTAGGTACACTAGCTCTCTTTCCTCTTCATTTTTAAACATCCGCATCATTATTCCTCTTTATTGTTTTGCTACGTTTCTATTACATTCCAGTCCCCATTTGTCTGCCACAAGCATCCTGTGGTCACAATCTAAGGACACAGAATATGGGTAAAAATTACTCCCCATATAGCACTTCCTTACACACATTAACAAGATGTTTTAAATCCTATTTCTAGGTAAATAATTATAGTGCTCTTCCTAAGATTCCCTCTTACTATCCAGATTTTTTGGATTACTTAATTTAAGTTGCTAATGGCCATCAAACCAGAATAAATTATATTTTTTTTAACATTTAGGTACATCATTATTTTAATTTAATCAAAGCTGGATACTAACTATATGGGCTGACAGTTGTTCATATTTACTTAAATAGGGATTAATCATTTTAAAAGAATTAGAACAATTTAAATAAATATGTTATGTTTTTAGAGTTTTCTCTTAGGGCTCAAAATAGAAATACAATTAAATGAGCTATAGAATTCGTGTGAACCAATAATGTATTAGGTTTAAAAACATGTTTGTGTCATAGTAGTGCAACTTAGATAATGTCTCTCAAGCCCTGATTAAAAATATATAATCACCAGAATAAAGTTGGCGTTATGTTCAAGCACTAGTTTAAACACCAGTTAATTAGTTTCTATAGTAATTTTAATCGTGTTGATTGTTTTTCACAGCTGTTCCAGGCATACCTAACCCATGTAACAGAACTCAAATATGACCCTGAAAACTCAATAGAGCTTTGGCAAACAAACACCAACATTGAAAACTGGACCTATGTCGAGCTGAGCATCTATACTCCTTATTCTTTTAAGGTACACACTTCACCAAAAGAGATTCTAGGACTATAGCCATATTTATATTCATACTCCCTGTCATTAAATGCTTGATTTAAAATGTTGACTCAAATATTAGATAGTTTTGACAAACAAAATGTATGTAAACAATTTGTAGATAACTTAGAAAATATTTATCAATAGCATGTATAGGTACTGTTACAAGAATAGCTTTAATTACTCAAATTATTTTAATTAATTACCAATTTTAAAAATTTTGTTGTAAAATTATTATTAAAAGTCTGTAAAAAGGAAGAAAATATAAAAAAATAGTGATGAGAACAAATAATATAAAGACACACTTAAAATTTACCAATTTTTTCCTTTGGCTTATTTTTAACATCACCCATTTATATTATTGATAAAGAAATAATTTATCTTTACTGGTAGTAGAAGTAAAAAAAACTGATATATTTTTCTTTGTGAAAATTAGATTTATTAGGTTTTTTTCAATATTATTACAGTAGCCCTATGGCTTCTTTGGTGTTGACTGACAGCTCACAACTGACAGCCGACAGCTTTGAAAAGTTACCAGACCAAATTATGTATCCCTACGTCGAACTATATAATCTGCAAAAACGTATGTTTAGCAGCTGTCACTTCTGACGGTCAAAATTTAGGTATATACCTAAATGTTGACTGTCAGAAATCAGCTGTGAACTGTCAGTTAGCATCAAAGAAGCCATGGGGCTACTGTACCTATTATTTGAGGTATTTCTCGTTGTGAAATAATTTACATTGATTCCAATATTTTAAAGCATTGTTTAAACTACCAACTATTACAGTATAAATTATTTCACAGACAAGGACAAGAGTTACTTCAATGTAAACAGTATTGACTCAGGAGGCTTGGGTTTGAGTTTTGTCTGGTTGTCTAAGAGGTGTATTTTCCCATTAGTGATTGTTTATCCATTTCCCAGTGAAAGGCAGATTAGTTTCCTTAAAATTCACCATTTTCCTCTTCCTATTCTATTTAATTAATTTGTGTGTGTTGCAGATAGCTAGAACAAAATGGGGTTAAGCAATTCACTATATCATTGTTAGAATTAGATTTTGATAATAACACAATGGATTGGTTTGATTGTTTACCTTTGTTAAGCAGTTGATTTTTGAATCACAATTTGAAGATGACAATGAAAGGGGCATAATACTCTTGGACAACTTGGATGTACTCTATTCCTCTTGTGAATCCAATCAACACAGCAAAATGTTGCATCCACCATCAGAAGTAGCTAACGAAGAATATTAGAAAAGAAATTCTGCGTAGCATACCAAGGTATACTATATTTTAAAAATGAAATTACTAGCTTGAAATGGTGAAATAATGATTTATCGTGCTATGTGATACAGTGACACAATCAGTAATAAGTGCTAAATCATAGTGAGAAAACCAAACATTGCTAGGATAATTGTTTCATTAGACTTGTGTTCACATTCAAATATTTTTTAGAAACAATTATTGGAGTAGTTAATTAATTTGTTTATTCTTCTTATTTAATTTAAAATACAGCACAACCTTGAAGTAAACAAATCTATTAGGCGCTTTAAGTTGTTCTAGTCTTAAAAATTTGTTAAGTAAATAAACCACAATAAATAAGAAAGCTACCGTTTAAAAATTGCAATACCGTTTTTATGAAAACTAATCATTGTCTGCTGATTTAGCTATCATCAACTGTTTCCAGACTGTGGCCAGGTCAGTTTAGTAAAATGCCTCCATCTACCTCTGTCCTTTCACCATTCTTCTGATGATTCAGTACCATATGAAAAAAGTGTGGAAACACTGTAAAATAATTAATGTATGTGATATGAAAGAAAGCCACCCTGAAGGGACAGTCATATGAGACCTTGATCAAAACAAATAAACTAAGTATTCTATTAATTTCTTCATAGACTCTTCACACTTCCAAAGCTACATATAATTTTGAATTTTCTGAAATGTTCCTTTATCATCTCAAAAAATACAGAAAAACGTACAAAAAAAAAGCCTGTAATTTAATTTTTCTGCCCGTGATTATGTTTCTGTGTTTCTTGAAAGGATAAGGAATATTTAGGCAAATTAAACGTTATGTGTAACTGTGAAGAGAGTTTGAAGAAATTAAGAAATAAGTTTATTTGTTTCTTTTTTATCTAGTGTTTGGGAAAAGCTTTGTTTTTATCAGTATTTTAGTATATTAAGGTAATTTGACAATTAAAAAAATACTGCACAGTTATAAGCTATAAATAGTGGTTCAATGATTTCAAATAATTATATTTAACGAGTTACAAGGGTTGAAACTTGCTATTTTTATGCTTTTAGTGTATCATCGTTAAGTTTGTGGTAAACCTGCTCAACTACAGTCTATCAAAAGAGAAAAATGATATGTATAATTGTGATATAATTTGTGATAAAACTCAAATAGGCTGAACCAGGATAAAATAAATTTAGTAATGAGAGTAGGTTAACAAAATAATATTGGGCATCAGACTTAATAAAGTCAAAAATAAATTTAGATAAGCATGGAACTATTATGACCTCGAGACTACTGGATAGCTCCATATACATTGGTCTATCTCTGGAAACATCCTTGAAATGCTGGGAGTTGACCAGACAAGGAAGGTCAACACCATTTTGGATAACATTACTTAGCATCTAGAGTTGCTTAGATGAAGATGATATTCACCAACAATAGTATTAACAATACATCAACAATTTAAAAAAACTCTGTATTATCAGATCAACAATGAATAAAATAATACAACAAAAATATATGGTATGCAATTGTAAATGCTTGTGTTATTTTGTTTTCCTTTAAAAAAAAATTAAATATCCTCCCTAGGATTACTCCGCTAATATAATACTAACGTTACACAAGGACATTTCTTATTAAATTAAGTTGGAATAAACTTAAACAATATAAAGTAATAAATTTAAAAATTGAATAAATATCCTTTCCATTAAGTCCAACAATGTATCAATTTGTCATAAATGAATAAAAATGTTAAGTTAGTTAAGTCATATTTATTTCGAAAAAGAAAGTGTTACTATTGTGAACAATTTTTTTTTAATTTTGGAGACAAAGGATGTATTAGATTAAGTCCGATAAAATTTTGGAGTCTAGGCGTTTTAAAATTTGCTGCATTTTAGGAAGAATTATTGTTTGAAAATATCCAAAACCTAGTACAATAAACTGGCCAGGCCAGAAATCGAACCTGATACCTTCCATTTTCACCTTCAATTACTGACGCTAGTCACAATTGACTATTAAAGCTTTACGTGCTTTTTAACTAGCATCGCGAGAGTCTCTTTCCCAGGTCATGAGTTCTTTACTCTTCAAAAACGTTCCAAAAATTCCAAAGACAAAACAATGTCTTGGAGGTAAGATAAGACTGTCATAAATTTAAAGACTAAATGGAACAAGGATAATAAATTAGAACGGCATAAAATAAGAATGAAGGATTGAAAATTAAAATTCCATGAAAGAAAATGCACTATGTCACAAAATAAAATACAATGTATTTTCATTTAAAACACGCTGTGAAAACCTCTAGTGTTCCTTTTCCAAAGATTTCCACATTGTTACTTAGTTCAATGTCTTGTTGCCAGGTTACCCTTGCTTACAGTATGCTCACAGGTTGAGTAAATATAGTTCTCGCAATTGCCACCAATCGTGACAAAATGGCTATCATCCGCAGACGAGTTTTATATGCTTCTATATATATACAAACACACACGCTCAGGTAATTCTAATGGCTTAAAATGTTGCTGCATATTAACTTGGTTAGCGTTAGTTACACAATCTGATATAAACATGGGTCAAAAAAAAAAAAGTATTCTTTAAATTTTATAGCAACAAAACTCACGTTTGTTCACAATGATAAATTGTCCTTGAAATTATAATACTAGCAATAATATCTTTAAAAGATCCGTTCTTTGTTACAAGGCAAAGTGATGTATGGGGCTGAAACTTAGTATAACTAGACAACCATGCATATGAAGTATTCAAAATTAAATACTTATAATACAAGACATATATTTTTATTGTATAAGCAGATTAAAAGTGGTAATATTATATAATGTTTAATCTATATTAATATTATTATTATTATTATTATTATTATTATTATTATTATTAGCACCGTGTCTTACTACCCGTTCGGGTTGTACGCACTTACGCTAATGTGTAATGGTAGGGTGATTGTGAGATGAAATGGAGGACCTACAGTTTAACGTGGAATCCGAACCACGGTGGAGGCCTGGCATTCCCCACATTCACAAGATGTCTTGTCAGAGGTGAAGGAAGGAAGGGTTTGGTAATCAGCTAAATCTGTGCCGGGACCGAGGATCGAACCCCGGACCCCCAGCACAGAAGTCCGACACCTTACCCCTAGACCACCAGGTCACCAGCTATATTAATAAAATGAACAGTTTGTCTTTAATGAGCATGGTGTGATATCTAGCGCATGCAGATGTCTAACATTTTAAAATCGGTAGCCCCTGTGCACGAGCGTGTGTACCTCGAAGCCAGAATTTTACACTTTTGATAAATTTTTTTTAAAATTTGACTAAAAATTGGGTTGAAAGCAATAAAATGATGATTTTTTTTCTGTTTGTTTGTTTGAAGAAAAGCATTGTTCAGCTACTCCAGGCAACGCATAATAGTTCTGCTTGTTATATAATATATATTTTTAGTAACAGGTCTTACTACCCATTCGGGTTATACACTTATGTGCTAATTACGCTAATGAGTTTAGGCATTAGGAAGGACATATTTAGAGGAAGTGTACCTGAAATTGTGTGGAGGAAGATTGGAAAACCATTTCAGAAAAACCAGCTTCAGCATATCCAACCGAGATTGGAACCTCGAGCTTCCTGTCATTGTCAGTCTACTCTACTGTGAGAGTAGCATGTTAGACCATGCAGCCACCAAGCAGGTATACAATATAAACACTATTCTTTTTACACCCCAATAATTTATTTTATCTAATTTTTTAGTACACAAAGTCGTTATTAATTTTTTTTTAACCTAACATTACTTGTTAATTTTATTAATGTGTCTAAATTTATCATTAAAAATATATATTTGAAATGTATATTTCATAAAATTTCTACTGTAAAGACAACACTGACCAGAAAAACTTAATATGCCTGGCAGAGGTAGAAAGTTAGATAATCCCAACTAATGACACACCCAGGTAAAGCAGATGCCGGGTTCCTTACATAGTCGGTGTTGCTGGAATGGGCCGAGACATTGCTGCTTGCTATCTTTTCCAAGATAACTACCCTACCCCCCACCTATGTTAAATTCCTTTCCAAAGTGTTATAGATGCTAAAAAGAATCTTATTAATTTTTATTGTAAATTAACTTAACCTAAGTTGTAGTGGAACAAAAAGTATTAGAACAATCTTAGGAAATATAAAATTCATAATTATAATAAACTTTTGCATTAAGGACCTAAAAATTCATTGTTGGTCATTCAAAGTTTTAATCAACAAATAAACTAAACAAATGTATCCATGCTGCATATTTAGTTCTGAAGAAAATCTGAACTCATCTATGACAACGGTTACCAACGTTGGGTACGCATACCCCTACAGGTATGTATCAGGACGTTTAAGGGTACGTGAAAATATTTGAATAATGGCGGAAAAATGTACTTATGCCAGCAATGTAAGACTAAAGATCTGTCAAAATTATGTAAATAACTCAACGATATGGTGATATTCTATAGTCGACCTTGAGAAAATGATTTTCAAACATAAAACCGTTTTTATAATTATTAATATATAAATTAATTAATTGAATCTAAAATAAATACATTGTTTATTCAACTTATTATTACATTGTTTTTTAATCCCATTATTAGACCATTTATTTTCAGTTGGAACAAATAAATTAGAAATAACTATCAATGTAGGTGACCTGGTGGTCTAGGGGTAAGGTGTCAGACTTCTGTGCTGGCGGCCGGGGTTCAATCCTCGGTCCCGGCATAGATTTATCTGATTACCAAACCCTTCCTTCACCTCTGACAAGACATCTTGTGAATGTGGGGAAAGCCAGGTCTCCACCGTGGTTCGGATTCCACGTTAAACTGTAGGTCCTCCATTTCATCTCACAATCACCCTACCATTACACATTAGCGTAAGTGCGTATAACCCGAACGGGTAGTAAGACGCGGTGATAATAATAATGATGATGATGATAATAATAATAATAATAAACTACCAATGTAGTCATTCACATTTTGCCAATATTAAGGGCACAATTTTTTTTTATGGAAATGGGGTTTCAAGGGGTATGGAAGTGAACAAATGTTGAGAACCGCTGATCTATGAGATCAATATTGTATGTAGAAGACTGAACATAAAATTGAGATAATAACAAAAATGGGTGCAAACACAATATGGCTATAATAATAATTAAAAAAAACACTTGACATTAAGATCATATTTGCCTCAATCAAATTCAGGGGTCAAGCCACATTATTAACTTCAGTTATTATCACTAAGCCTTTCTTTCTAAATAGGTGTAGTTTTTTGACTAAAATAAATATTATAATATGTACATTCATTTAATTTCTGTGCACATTATATTCATATAAGAATACTAAAAGTCAAGGCTATACCAAGGAGTATAATTAGTAACATATTTTGTATTCCTCCTCAATGCCTAGGCTAGTTGTTTATTGGACTCTTGTACAATCTTTAGCACCTACAACTATAATTTTTTTGCTAAAAACCAAACAAAAATTGCTTCAATATTTAAAACAGCGCCAAGGGGCTATTTTAAGTTAGACATTGAAAGGATAGAAGGGCGAGGCCTACAAACTTACCAGAAAACTGTAGGTCTTGCCAAGCCCTTCTATCCTCCTTTCAATTTTATAAATAATTCTTTCATCTCCCATTGAGGGATTAGATCATCAGCTTCCTAAGGTAACCCCCTCCCTTCCAAAATTCCAAGGTATGGCCAGGCCTAAATATTAGATCATAATACCAACGAGATTATCAACGTTGCCAATTCTATCTTCCCATTAATTATATTTAATTTAAGCCAACAATATGTTACCAAATCTCTTCTGGAGACATTTATGTATGTATTTTATCACTCACTACCTGTTCACGTTATATGCGTCTGTGATAATTACTCTAATGGTGTAGAGGTGAGGAAGGAAACATTTTAGAAGTAATCTGCCTGCATTTGCGTAGGAGTGTGTTAAACAGCTTAGGTAAAAACCTCCCTCAGTAGAACCGAGGGCGCCTTAGGCCATTCAGCCACTGAAGTTGATGGAATTTTAATCTTCAAAAGAATGCAAACAAACTTTTATCACCAGCCCAAGACATTTTTTTTTATTTAATCATTATACACATAATATATTTCACATGGATCACAAATTCAATTATAAAACCAGTGAATTTAAAAATATGTATGCTCTATAAGAAAAATAAATGCACAAAAAACAAAATATATTTTGTAAATCACATCAATAACAATAAAATGTTAGACTCATTGGGTTTGTTTTTATGTAAAATATAACATGTATTTATGTATTGTTATTTTATCGTAGTTCCCCCACTTTAATAATCTAGAAATTATAATTGGTAATTGTCAGCCATTTACATTTATTTATTTAAATTTTAAATATATTTGAAAAATGACTCCTGAGCACAGAACCTGGGTCCCATGTTCAGTTACCATGCCCAAGAGTAATTTTTATAAGGGTAAATTGATTTCATAACAAAGTATTGTCTCCATTTAAAAATAACATTCAAGAAAGTTTCATATAAAAATTATGTTTAATTTCACCAAAAACGCAACATAAAATCTTGATCCAGTACAAAAAAAAATGTTACAATTTAGAAAAGTTCATTGATGAGCTAATTATATCACATTTTTAAAAACACATTAGGTGATCATTTAATGATATCTGTATAGTCATTATTCTTGAATTTTTGTAAGATATTTTTGTCAAAATCGAAAATACGGGTCTCCAAGTCCTGTAATAAATAGTTAATATTAGTTTAGCATGTTTCAAATTGTAAACTACAAATATATACAGTAGATTCTTTATTATCAGGATATTGAAAGCGTGGAGCTACACAAATATTTAAAAAAACACATATAGTACAATTTAATAGTAAGTTTAATCTCCCAGCACATAAAAAATTAAGTAAATATTTCCTTAGCAAATATGTTTATTAAGAAAAATAGTTTGTTTGTTTCTGAGCGGAGTTGTGACATTCTCTTTTTCATTCAAAGGTACACCAAAAAACAGTACACAATAACTGGATTGCCGCGGCACATTCACCCTCTGACTTTACATCATCACAATACAAGGTCAACACTCAAAATCGACCATTCAGAACTGAACAATTCACTGAAATTCTAGTTCACAAGTAGCCAAAAAATAGAAAAAGAAAGAAAAAATCCTGGTAGACAAAAGGATAAGCTACAAAACAAATAAGTTTTATATAAATAATCAGGAATCTACTCTATTTTTATTTTCCTCTTATTTGTATCTTTCTTTATTATATAATGAGTTGTATTTTAATTATTTATTTTAGGTATTTAACATTCACTTTCTAAACTGAATGATTATATCACACAGGATAGTTTCTATGAGCGAGCGTGAAAGGGCATACCAATTTTGTCGAGAAAGATATTTTCATATACCTTCCAGGGTTCTTTTACATGTTACAGTCAACATTAGACTGACAGCTTTACTTCCCCTCCAAAGGAAGTTGGGCTATGGATTTTATCGCTATATAAAAATCCATCAACCCCAACTAGGCTTGAACCCACAAACATCGGGTCTTGAGGCAAGCACTTTACCCCAAGACGATTGAGGTCAACAATGAGTTGTAAATGTTGTGAAATATTTTTTACTGATTTGTTTAGTAAATATTGATCAGTAACAATCAAATAAGACTAAAAAAATAAAAAATGTAATCCCGTGAAACTAAGGGTATTGAAATCTCAAGCTTTTTGATTCAAGTTAAACTTGGGTTGAGTAAACATATAATTTTAAAACTTAAGTATGTAAATAAAAAACAAATATGTGTTAACAATTAAAATCGCTTATTTTGAAATAATTAAATTAAGTCATATTAAACTATAGGATTAAATTTTGAATATACTGTGGTAGTAACTGAAAAATTAATCATAATTCAGTTTAATATTCCTAGGAAATTTAGAAAAAAAGAATATAAAAAAATGCTGTTGATTTGGTGCTAGTCTCTTACCAGTGAGATAAATGAGAGCATCAATGATTTTATGATGAATAATAGTAGCCTACAGTTTGCATCAAGGTGTACTTGATACTATCTTGCACTAATCTATTTGTTTTCTAAAATACATACATAGAGATACCTTTATATATCTTATTTTTATTATCTAAGATTCTCTTCCTATCATCAACAAAATCAGTTTACTCAATTGCTGCCCTTGACATTTCAATGTCAATTTCTTTGTTAGGATATTCTCTCCCCCTCCCCCGCATTCTCACCCCAAACCTTGAAAGTTCATCAGCACTAAACACATCCAAACAAGAAGAGAAAAGCATAAACAATTAGTCAGTCATCACCAGACACACAATGCAAATCAAAGAAATAAACTTTTCTCAGGAGTTCAACATTGTGAGCCCAACAATCTATTTAAAGTTTGGATCGAAATACAAGTATTCACAGAAGAGCCCTACCACGAAATATATTTTATTTTTTCAAAGATAAATAAATAAAAACTATTTTCATTTAAAAATAAAATTTCCTATTTTAAGCACAGTGTGCACATTTTTTGTTTGTTTTTGTTTCCTTGACTGAAGGGAGGATGGAAAACCCTCATTGAATGCATTTATGTTTAGACTCTGGCCATGCAAGTTATAATCTGCTGGTACAAAGATATTTTTTTTATGCTAGTGGTTTTAGGGATGAGGAAGGAAGGACAGTGGAATAACCAACCTCAGTACTCCCAAACCAAAATTAGAACTTCAATCTACCCATCATTGGCAGTCTAGTCAACTGGGAGAGTAACGCCTTAGACCATAGGGCCACGAAGTGGTTATAAGATAATTAATCACCTGGGTTAGTTGCTGTCGATCCAACTGGTTCCGATAGTGTGTGATGCAGACGAGAAGGCTGCCATAAAGACGTTCTAATAATTGGAAAGGACAATTCTCTGTCAAGGTCACAGTGAGGTGAAATAATTCAGACAAGTGATCATGACTAATGTTGACTCTTGTGTCACCTAGACAAGGACAATTAGAATGTAATAACTAATAAGTAAAGGGTCAATTACCTATAAACACTTTTTTGTGCTAAACAATCTAAGATTATGTTTAACAACGAGGTGGCCGAATGTCTCAATAGTTTTTTCACTATGGAAAGTGATAAAAATAAACTAATAAGTGTAAATTTAATTAAGAGAGTCCACCTAAGAAAAGAGGGAAATTTTGGAAAGAAATCAATGCACATAGGTGACATTTTCCTTTCTTCTACCTTCTATATTATGAAAATAGTCAAATACACATCTCAAACAAACTAACGAATATTTTGGCATTGTTGCCTTTAACAAACAAAAATAAAAGAGGGAATACACTTTGCACAAACATTAATTTACTACATTTTGAATTCAAAAAGAAACTTTTAAAAACACTGTGCCAACTGTTGTAGGGGTAAAAATAAATTTCTCAAAGCTTTTGCTGTGGTTATTCAAAATAAATGATATAAATATCTAATACCGAATTGGAAAAAGGTAATAGAAATATATATATATATCTTATAATAATAATAATTTTTAAAAAAAGTGTTAATTTTGTTAGAAAGAAAGAAACTATCTCCTATTAAGGCTGAGTGGTAATCTTGATCTGGTAGTCCATTAGTGGGCCAGCTCCAACTGTCTTGAGCTAAGAACTGTTGCAATGTTTGGGAAATGCTCTTAATATTTTGGTGGTGTAGCAGGTTTGAAAGTCCTGGTTGTTGGTACCAGCATGGATGGCGACAGGCTTGTCCGGATCTTTGTAGATAGTGTCAAAACAATGATTATTTATTCATTGCCTGAAACAATCTGTAGTAAGGCCTTTATATATTTTGCAACACATGATTTGCATTGTAATTGATATACCAAGTTATTTGTTTTGCAGTTGTAATAACCAAGGATTGTGTATTATAATATATTAACTTTGCTGTTGAAGGATACAAGGTTTGGCTATTAAATAACCGGAGTGATGCTCTAAAAAATTGTATTTACAAAACTACTCAATGTACATGTTATCACCTTCAATGTAGTCCCCTCCCCGATCCCTACACCTCACCATGCAAATCTTCCACTGTTGGAAGAAATGTTTCAGGTCCTTTTCTGAGAGGCTTTTCATGAGCTTTGTCGCTTTTTCCTTCACAGTATCAACAGACTCGAAATGGGTTCCTTTTAATGCAGACTTGATCTTCGGGAACATAAAAAGTCACACAGGGCTAGATCAGGTGGGTAAGGTGGATGTTCTAACACCCGAATCTTGTGCTTTACCAAAAACCTCTGGATAGACAGCGTTTTATGTGCTGGTGCGTTGTCCTGATGAAAAATCCATGAGCCGTTCTTCCACATTTCAGGTCTTCTTATTCTAATGCTTTCACGAAGGGTTGTCAAGACCTTATAGTAAACCTGGTTAACAGTCTGACCTTCACACTATCATCCGTGCTTTCGTCTCGGTAAAATGGAACTCTTCCAATGCATGGATTGGTGCTTAGTTTCAGGTTCGAACTGAAAAAACCCACGATTTGTCACAAGTTATCACATTTTCTAAAAAGTTTGGATCATTTTCGATGTTATGAAGGATGTCAGCACAAATGTTCATTCGAGTTTCCTTTTGTTCAGGAGTGAGCAGTTTTGGCACCATTTTAGAGCAAACTTTTTCATGTAAAATTTGTAGCACAGCTTCCTTATCAATATTAACTAAGTCGGCAATTGCTCGAATGCTCAGGTATCAATTTTTTTGAACGATTTCACTCACTTTTTCAATATTAACATCTGTTTTTGATGTGCGGGGACAGCCGAGGCACGAATTGTCTTCAATCTGTTTCCTCCCCTCCTTAAATTTTTTAAACCAATTGGACACTTGAGTATGAGATAAACACTGATCACCATAAACTTCACGTTGACACGCTGCTTTCCTTTTACACTCAACATAATTCCAACAGAGCTCAGGTACATGGTCCACTTTGAAAAAAGGCTACGGCTTAACTTTTGGTCGCACGACTTTGAAATTTGGAAGGTAGAAGGAGAAAATAACATAGATCAATATCTGACCCTGCTGGTTGTTGCTGAGACCTTAGTTAAGTGGCAAAAAAATGAGTCCAGTTATTTAGTAGCCACACCTCATATATCTGGTAGGTGGATCCCATATGTGCTGCAATGGGGTTACTGCAGGGGTATGGTCCTCTGGTAGTCGGTTTTTATTCTCAGATTCTGTTGGGGTCAGTAAGTTTAGGATGGGCTAGAATATTGTGGAGATTGGGTGGCCATTTGAAAGCGAGTCTTGGGGGTTAATTAAGACGATTTTGGGTCTGGGTGAAACTGGCTTGGAACTTATAGCCTTGTTTATGGATAGTGTTTATTCGATGTAGACCAGGGTGGTGTTGTATTGTGAAAGGGATGTCTTCAACTTTTTTTGGAGAGTCATTGACTTCTCTGGAGATTTTATTGTCTATTAAAGACCTGGAGTAACCTCGCCTTGGAAAGCTGTGGAAAGTTGTTCACAACATTCAGCTAAATCATCAGGTTCTGAACATATCCGTTTAGCTCGGGTGGCATGATTGAATAGTAGATACCTTTTGGTGTTTGAAGGATGGCTGCTATGGTAGTGGAGGCATTGTTGGTGATTAGTGGGATTTATATGTGAGACTGTGCTGTTATTTAATGTGGGTGAAGTCTAAGGGGCTGCAATTGTGGAAATTATCTAGAAATATGTCTAAGGATGTTTCAGTCTAAGGCCAGATAGTGAAAATGTTATCAATGTAACACAGCTATACAGAAGGTTTGATGGGCTGAGATTATAAAAAAGTGTTCTTCTAGTAGTCCCATGTAAAAATTTGCATATGAGAGAGTCATGCGTGTACCTATAACAGCACCCTTTATATGTAGGTAGTGTTTGTCTATGAAATAAAAGTTTGTGAATAGAAGGATCATTCCGGCCAGCTCGACCAGGAAAATAGTGGTTGGTTTGGACCCAGAAAGTCTGTGCTCTAAGAAATGCAATATGGCTGACATTCCAAGTTCATGGGGAATATTAAGTGTGCAATGCCTTGACATCAATAGTGAACAGAAAAGAGTTAGGCAGAAGATTTTTAATTTTGTGAATTTTGTCCAAGAAGTATTTTGTATTCTATATGAAAGAAGGAAGTTGTTTTACAAAGGGCTATAGGTTCTCAACCAGTGATGAAATACTCTCATTTTGAGAGCTGCAACTAGAAACAATAAGACAGCCAGGCGGAGGTCTAATTTCTTTGTGGATTTTCGGGAAGAGATACGGTGTGGTAGTTTGAGGGTTTTGTGGAAAGAGAAGTTGGATTGAGTTTATGGTGATATTCGGTAGGGGACTTTACGTTGTAGGAACTCTTTAATGCGTGAGTTGTGATCGTCAGTTGGGTCTTTATTATTATTATTACACACACACACGTGTGTGTGTGTATATATATTTTATTTCTATTTTATTCTTAATACCTTTTTCCAATTAAGTATTAGACATTTAGATTGGATAACCACAGCCAAAACCTTGATACATTTATTTTGATTCCTACAACAGTTGGCACATTGTTTTTGTAAGAGTTTTTTTTTTAAATTCAAAATTGAGTAATTTAGTGTATGTGTTAAGATTTGGATGGACACCTACTATATAAGAATGATAATGTTGTACAGCCTATTTCTCAGAAACTATGCATAATAACAACATGCAGTTTTTTGTATTCTATTTAACTTGTAAATTTAAAATTAACTATATTAATAAAAAAAGTTACAAGTTAATATTTACTTTTTTACAATAAGATGTAATTTCAATTAAATTAAAATTAAATAAAACATGAAATAAAAGAATATAGTTTTGAAGTTATAATATAATTATAGAGAATAAGAGAATGTTCTATCATACATGATAAATATTTATAATACAATGATTTTTACAAAATTTTATATTTTCAATTTAAATCATGACTAAATTGTTGAAAAAGTTGAGTCATTTCCTGCTTAATGGGTCTGTCACCTAAAGCATCGTTTCCTCTCCTCCCCAAACTCTTTGTGGCATTATCTCTTTTTCCATCATTTTTGTAAGTTCAGCAAGTTCCCTCACCCCATTTATATCCTGTTCAGGTAAAACCCTCGACTTGACGCTAGTTATTGTCTGTCACTTTGTTACTACTGCCTCCAAACCTGAGTTATTGAAAATGTTCCCTGTAATGTATTTGCATAATCTATGTTAAACGGTTTTTTATTGAGTAGGCTTGATTCTGTTTGGCTTTATAAATAATTTGCATGAACAGTGTTTTTTGGTTAGATAAAACCTAATTGTATAACATTGGTTTTGTAAGAAGAGGAACCATGCTTTCTCTAAATAGTTATACACAAACAATACCATTTCTTATAGCAGTATTAATTTTAAAGGTATTAAGATTTAGGATCTAGGAATTTAATTTAAGGGAGGGGGACATGTGTGTCAAAGCTATTATTTCTGTCCCCTAAAATACTCATCAGATTAATTGTAATTCAAGACTGCATTGTTTTAAAAGAAATTACACACACATGTATATACAGGTTTTTAAAAAAAATTGTTCAGAAATTATGAATCTTGTACACAATGACATAAGTAAAGAAATATTAATGACGTTACATGACATCTACTTGTGTCGATAAGGTGGTGGTGGTAAATAATTAATTCATTATTTTTATAAGGACATAATTAATTTTATTATTATTGTTACTATTATTATTAAAACAATCTTAGAAAATATAGGTCCACAAACCAACTCACATATATTTAAAGCCATTTTGTATTTTGTTGTAATAACAAATAAATACTACGGTGCACCGCATGGACTTTCTCTCACTTTTATCTTAAGATATATATTTACTGAAAACTCGCAAAGTTTGTGAAACGAAATAATAGGTCCATGCATTGTTGTAGAAACATTACACCAAAGGTCATAAATTAAATAAATCACTATTACTTACTTACTCTATGTATTATATTTGGAAGAAGGTATAGGAAAGGTGGATAGAAACATATAAAAGGGGGACAAACACAATATGGCCTTTACAATGAAAAGAAGAACACAGTTCACACTTT
The DNA here is from genome assembly GCA_901482245.1 of Timema douglasi. Taxonomy (NCBI): domain Eukaryota; kingdom Metazoa; phylum Arthropoda; class Insecta; order Phasmatodea; family Timematidae; genus Timema; species Timema douglasi. Next base: position 52,553 of record CABEEJ010004897.1, read on the forward strand.
ACACTGCTGCCAATGGACAAAGAGGTAATGGTTGCCTCTTAAAGAAAATTGATCGTCACCGCCCAATCCCCCGACCCAGGTTTCATTCTATCAGAACTCATCAGGGAGGGGAGTGAAATGCGCAATGCAACTTCCTAAAAGAGAAAACAAAAAAAAAAAGGGGGGAGAAAAAGGAAAATGGTAAAGAATGATATGAGTTTCTATCCACCTCTCCTGTACCTTCTTCCAAATATAATACAATTACCTCATAAAGCGAAAAGAGGTTTTCCTTATAAAGTTATATCATTACTTACTCTATTGCATTAGAAACTAGGAGTATACTACAGAAAAATTGAGAAAAGAGAATCATCCCTGTTCTACCAAAAAGCATAAGAATCAAATTCATTTTCAACGATCTGGATTAAAAAGAATATAAAATTATTTGTTTATAGCTCAAAAATTTTAGTTTTATAAAAATATACTTAAAATAAAATATCTTTACCTTTAATAGTACTACAACTTTACAATTATAAGTTATTACGTATTTCAAATAGTTGCAGGTAAATTATGAAAATTGGAAAATTTACCTTGTTTAAGGTACATTCATGTTCATGAGAAAATGATAATTCACATCTTGTTTATAGTAATGAACAGTGTCTAGCTATAAAATTAATTCAAAATCGTTAGAGCAAAATTTGAGAAAATCGTTTTATTCTCTTAAATTTTGGGTTGGATATCTAATTTAAAAAAACAACTCCGGGGAACCTTATGAAAACCCCAGATACCAGATCTGTAAAATAGTTTTTACTCTAGCCCAAGGTACAGACAGATGGATAGACGGCATGGTGAAAACAACTTTTTGGGTTTCAGGGGGTCATGAAACATCGACATTTATCAAAATCTCGAATTCAAATTTTTTGATGATCACAATACTTCCTCTACGAGATGTCGAAAAAGAAAAATATTTGTTTACAGCGGTGTCCTATAGGTAGAGCCTTTGGCTTTATTGCCATTGATGGGGTGATTGAGGTTCGAATCTCGCAGTACACTAGACTGCCGCTGACAGGGAGATCTCGGTTCAAATAATGGTCAGGTGCACTGAGGGTTCCCTTTTCATCCACGCAAATGAGGGTGCACTTCCTCTCAATTAAACCTTTCCAACTCCTCCCTAAATCATTATTGTAATTAGTACATAGGTGTATAGCCTGAACAGGTAGTAAGACGCGGTGCTAAATAAATAAATTTAAAAAAATTAAGCTGTTAATAACCCGTGTACTGAATGTAACAATAAAAAAGGAAGGAAAAAAATGTTCTAGATAGTTTATAGTCATATTTATAATAATAAAAATAATAATTTTATATGGTAATATGGTTTATCGACTTTTATCTACTCCAGATTTTTTTTTAGATCTTAAAATACAATGTTCTTGTTAGTAAGGATAACAAAAAAAAAGTGAACAGTATTTGTAAAGTGAAGTAGGCGCACTCTGTGTACATTTTATTTAGTTGAGATAAAATTTAAAATATTACAATTTTTCATCAACTTTGGCCAATTCTTTCTGGCTCATTAATTTTTTTAGGAAAGTTCAAATTTTTTTTAACAGCCTATAACAAAGTGGTGTTTTCTCTTTGTTTTTTCTATCTTCTGTACAAACAAGTTGTGGGGCACTTATTTTAATTCTTCCCTCCCTATACCACATATTTAAATAATTAGCGTAAGTGGTGACTAAAAACTATGTCACTGAAAAAAAAAAGCTTTATATATTTATATATGTCTACTGTAAGAGATACACCAAATAAAAATGTCAAAATTTATTGTAAATGATGATTTCCTAAGGTAACTCAGAAAAATTATACTTTGACAGGGGTTCGAGACCTTGTCCTTTGACGTCATTCTATATAATAACCCCGAGATGATTCTCAAAACTCGGCACCGCTCCATGGAAAGTACATCGGTGATGGCTTGTCTTTTGTTGAGTAGTAAGCAATAAGGTGAATAGATCAGGGGTGGTGGTGGAGGCCTGGAATAACGGTGGAATGCATGGACACTCTGAAAGGGGGGGGAAGCATAGGAGGGGTTAAAGGGGTTGGTGTGGTGACTGCCCTAGCTACTACCTTTGGTGAGGTGATAAAACATAGTACTACTTGGAAGTAAGATTTGCAAAACTTTGAGATGTCCATCCGAATTTTAGGTGTATTCCTTTTTTTTCTTTTTGTTTGATAAAGGCAATAATGCTGAAATATTACTCAATTTGTGTTAAAATTAGTGTTTAAATGTGTGTTTGACAATTTATACCACAGAAGATAAAAGAAAGGAAGAAGATGTCACCTTTGTGAATTGGATTCTTTCCACATTCTTCCTCTTTACCTAGGTGGGCTTTCTTGATTAAATTTACTCATTTTTAATTTTATTTATTTTTATAATTTTTCATTATTATAAAACCAAGATTATGGAAAGTTATTTTAAGAGCATTAGAGAATTTTATTATTAGCATAAAGATATTTTTTATTATATACGTTTAAATACAATAATTTAATCATAAATCTAAGGTTGATTTTTAATAGACAATATCACATCACCTGTTATTATAATAATTATTATTATCACCGCGTCTTACTACCTGTTCGGGTTATATGGACTTATGGTAATGTGTAATGTTAGGATGATTGTAAGATGAAACGTGGGATCTGAATCATGGTGGAGGCCTGGCATTCCACACATTCACAAGTTGTGATTAATACACGCCTTGTCAGAGGTGAAGAAAGGGTTTGGCAATCATATAAATCTGTGCTGGAGGTCTGGGGTTCAATCCTCAGTCCTGGCACATGTTACTGTATATTTGGAAGAAGGTCCAGGAAAGGTGGTTAGAAACACATAAAAAAACAAATACAATATGGCTTTTACAATGAAAAGAAGAACACAGTTAGATTTTACATTGCTTCCACTGGACAGAAAGGTAATGGCTGCCTCTTGAAGAAAATCGATTGTTACTGCTCAATCATCTGTTGAGAATTTTTTATATAACATTTAAATTTATTTTTGCAGGTGTTTTGAAGCTTAAAGTGAAAATAAGGCGGTTTTTTTTCAAGCTATTAATTCTCTCATGACAAAAAAATCTAACAAGATTAGGTGAGTAATTAGAACAATGATCTTCAATTCAAGATGACAAGGTTAATTTCTTACTGCAGTGAGATTTTTATCTACATTTATCTACATTGTAATTCTTTATCCATTATCCAAGTGAATGTAAGTGCAAATCTTTGAAAGTCATGTTAGATAGTTCTGTCATTGGAATGTACCAAACAAAAAATTAGCGCCTTAAAAAATAAAACAAGTAAAAAATAAATAAAGTCAATATTAACAGTAAGATTAACATTTTGAACATTTCTATCACCAACAATTCAGTTATTTTGCTGCTTAATTTCCAAACCATTATTTTTATCAGATATTAAAAATAAAATAAAAACTAACTACTGAATCAATTTTTAATAGCTTTATGTTTAAAAATGGTTAAAGTTATAGACTAGTAATATGAAAACATTAACAGGTAAAGATTTCTATTTTATTTTTAAAGTTTTAATCAAATCAGTATTTGTGAACACTATTTGTTAGAAAAGTAAGGTCAATAAAGGGTAGTGTTTAATTTTCCATAAAAAAAATCATAATCAACACCCTGAGAAAAGCTTTCAAGAAAACTATGAATTATCAAGAATTTTCTTGAGTGTTACATTAGATGAGTTTATTTTGTGTCAAATATAGTGTATTAACTAACCTCCAATTCTTTTATTTTCTTTTTTACTACTGTGTACATATTATTTGATAAGTTAAGTGGATAAAATATAAATGGAAACTTTAAGTGACCTAGCCAATAATTCTCTCTTTTACTTGCAGTGGCAGCATTTCAACCTTAGTTTCTTATAGAGATGGGTCTAATCTACTCGAAGCTAGCTTCCTGTTTAGCCCTATACTACTACTACTTCCTGAGGAAGATCCCATGAAAGCATTGACATATTGAAGTGTGTGTAAATATGTCTAGTGTTTTTACTTTTATTTGTGCTTTCTTTTTCTATAATTCTACCATATTTATTTATTAGGCTTAAAAATGAGGTGGCCCAGTGGCTAAATAATTTGATAATAGTGAAAATTGATAATAAAAAAAGGAAAAATAAACTAAAAAGTGTAAATTTAATTAAGAAAGTCCAACTTAGGAAAGAGGAAATATGTGGGAAAAATCCAACGCACAAAGGTGACATCTTCTTCCTTTCTTCTATCTTATATAGTAGAAGTAGTCACACACACATTTAAAAACAAATTTTCACAAATTGAGTAATATTTCAGTATTATTGCCTTGAGCAAACAAAAAGAGAAGAGGGAATACACTTTACACAAATACTGAATTACGGTACTGCATTTTGAATTCAAAAAGAAACTGTTATAAAAACACTGTACCAACTGTTGTAAGAGCAAATATACATTTATCAAAGCTTTGGCTATGGTTATCTGTCAAAACATGTTTAAAATATCATGCTTGTTTAGGCCTAACCTCATAACCAACAGTATGAGTGCCCAATAGTGTGGCGCGCGAATACATTTATTAAAGCCCTTCTTTGTGCCAGTGTAGTTGGCGTCATGTAAAACTCATGTCGAACTTTTACCGTGTGCGTTCTG
>CABEEJ010004898.1:8090-26158 GCA_901482245.1 Timema douglasi
GTGTGTGTGTGTGTGTGTGTGTGTGTGTGAGGGAGGGAGGTTGGGGAGAAGGGATGGAGTTGCCATAAGGATGCCAAACCACACTCTTACTGTAAATAAGTCATATGTTGTCCTACCAAAACCAAATGTACGTATTTTTTTAGGGTAACCATCTGGAACAAAAGAATAACAAACAATTGCAATAATAAAAAGACATGGATTTTTAAAAGTAGGAGAGCTACCGTGAAGTAGGCCCCTCACGAGTAAACAAAGCACCACAAGCTCAAGTCCCATTTGTGCAAGAATGAATGCGGAACAAACGAGACTTTTTGCGGAACAATCTGGAACAAACGATTGCAATCATAAAAACTTGAATTTTTACAAGTGGGGGGCTACCGTGAAGTTGCCCCCCCCCTCCCCCAATGTAAACATATAATTTTTGGGCCAATCAAAACGGAACAAACGAAAAATGTTGCAGAACAATCCGGAACAAACGATTGCAATCATAAAAACTTGATTTTTTAAAAGTGGGGGGGGGCAACTTCACGGACGTGTCTGTGGGTTTAAGGCGAGACGTTTGAGTATCTTATGTTCACTTTTTACCAACACTATCATTATTATTCTATGGGGCTCACACGAGCATAGTTGAGGCTCCAGTTGCGAGTGGCGAGTCGGTCACGTGACCTTGTGCCGTCGACTGGCCGCTAGTTAAACACTCTCAAACGTGTACTACTAGACACTAGTTGAGGGTTAACACGACGCTCGTTCATTGAGTAAACTAGCCACGTGTGTCACTCTTGCATTGGACTAGACTGGCGATGACGAAGAGATCGGGGTTCGAGCCTGGTTTAGGGTACTAAGGGCTGTTTTTCTTAAAATGATGTCCTTCTTTATCCACGCAAATGCAGGTACACTTACTCTAAATTCAACCTTCTTCATTCCTAACCCATTAGTATAATTAGTACTTAGGAGTATAACCCTAACGAGTAGTAAGACACGGTGCTAAAAAAAAGTTATCTATACCTCTCTCTCTCTCTCACTCAAGGGTATTGGAAAGTGTGAATTCCTTCCAGGAAATTTGACAGAGATAATTTTGTATTAGGAAAATAGTGGTAGCCATGACAGACAACCAATTGAAAAACAAAACAAAATATTAGGAGTCTAAATTCTCTATGTAAAATTAAATAACTTCCTGTAATAGTATTTTTGATTTATTCTTTACGTGCATGACATACGAAAACGCTTAAAAACTTTTTATTTAGGATTTATTTGGGGGGTTTGGGTGGAGAGGTGTTGGGTATGTGTCCACAATAAAGCACACATTAAAAAGTGATTTGATAAATGATCTCGATGTGTTTCAGATCAAAATCGAAGTCAAATTTGAAATAAGTGATTTCAAATAATAATAATAATAATAATGATAGCAGATCACCACATATTACATTGGTAGAAAAACTTTATTTTTTTTTGCTGTCAATTTTACATGTTGTAGGAAACCAATTATCTTTCAAATAAATCTATTTCACTTTTGACACCATTAACTTTAATTATTATGCATCATATAAAAAAAGGTGACCTTGCGGTCTAGGGGTAAGATGTGAGACTTCTGTGCTGGGGGTCCGGGGTTCAATCCTCGGTCTCGGCACAGATTTATCTGATTGACAAACCCTTCCTTCACCTCTGACAAGACGTGTATTAATCACAACTTGTGAATATGTGGAATGCCAGGCCTCCACCGTGGTTCGGATCCCGCGTTAAACTGTAGGTCCTCCATTTCATCTCAAAATCACCCTACCATTACACATTAGCCTAAGTGCGTACAACCCGAACGGGTAGTAAGACGCGGTGCTAATAATAATAATAATAATAAATAATAATATTAATGCTTCAGTAAAATATTGTTTAGTTTAAAATCTGGTTAGATGTCCGGCGCTTCCATAATTTATTTATGAAGCAGTGGTTCCGGAATGAGGTCAAACTCAACCGCGTGAGGACAAATGAGGAGATACTTGAATAAAGAAGTAGCGGCTCCGGTTTAGAAAACTGAGATTAGCGGTCTGAGAGCTCGTTTTGCTGACCACATGACACCCACTTTCCGCAAATGTTGGTACCATTATTGCCAATGGTGATGGCCGCTTGGTCGTTATAGTTCGCTTGCGGACTTACACCACGGAGCTTAAAATAATTATAGTAACGTTTTTGTAAAAAGAAATAACAACTAGAAACAAAAGAAAGCGGAATCTTAATAAAAAGCTTTCCGTCCTTCTCCTCTCAATCCAAACTCAATTTAACAGAAGAGATTCCGACATCTAATGAAAATAAAAAAAATCAAATCTCTAAAACGACCAACCAAGCAAATGCGATTTACTACGCGTATGCTCAAGAAATAAAACAAAAAATGTGGAGGCGAAGAAAAACCTTAGATTGGATGACTCCAGCGATGTTGATGGGTTCGTTGTGAGGATAAAATAAGGCCTCAGCCATGGACATGATCACTCTTGTTTATCTTCTGAAAAAAAACGACAGATATTCAACAACTGTTGATATCACCCTGTGAAGAATATTAAACTCTTTATTTATACTAGAGCAATATTTTATTTATTTTGGCAAAAAAAAAAATGCAGAAAATTGAAAAATGACACCTGAACACGGGAATCGAACCCGGGACCTTTGACTTAGTACGCCAATGCTCTAACCACTGAGCTATCCAGGAATCGTCTCGTGCCCACGGTCGTTTTTCACTCATATTTTAAGGCAGAATCTATTATGGACGTGTGGAAATCGTCGTCTACAAATGTGCTATGTGCTCTTTGATTCTTTAAAAAAGTTTTCTATAAAAACTGTAAAAAAAACACTGTCCCTAACTCGCGTTCCCTACATCCTTCCCTTAAAGAACAGATGATAGTGCAGATAAAGTTATTTCTCAAGAGATTGCAACCATGAATGCAATCCCCGATAAAGTCATTTCACAAGGATCAAGTTCCTTCACAAGAGATTGCAACCTTGAATGCAATCCCCGATAGAGTCATTTCACAAGGATCAAGTTCCTTCACAAGAGATTGCAACCATGAATGCAATCCCCGATAGAGTAATTTCACAAGGATCAAGTTCCTTCACAAGAGATTGCAACCATGAATGCAATCCCCGATAAAGTCATTTCACAAGGATCAAGCTCCTTCACAAGAGATTGCAACCTTGAATGCAATCCCCGATAGAGTAATTTCACAAGGATCAAGTTCCTTCACAAGAGACAGAAACTTTTAATGCAGACCGGACACGATCATTCCATTTAGATCCCCTTTCCGCCATTGAATGTTGGTGTGTTTTCTCCTAACTACCTCCCTCAACCCTGCCTCTTTAGATTAAGACATATAATACCTATCTTTTGTAACAAACGAACCAAGAGTAATCAGGCGAAGAAAACTCGGCACCTACAAAGCAATTCACCGATATAGATAGTCTATAACCGCAAAACAACAATTATTGGAACTTCGTCAGCTTGAAGCGCTGCAGTGATCGGTTAGTTAACTAATTTGATTTCTTTATAAAACTGCAGTTGCTTCAAATTATTTAATTACACTTTTTGGAACTTAATGCGTGATATACACCTAGCTTGTCTTTGCCAAACTCATTTAAGGAGCTGTGACTTACCTGTTCAGTTTAGTAAATCTTATTTTACAAGTTGTCTTGTCTAATTTAGGATTGAGTAATAATATTAAATCATGGTTAAAGCTTATTTTTGTTGCATTATATTTATTAGAAAAGTTTATTTCTAATAATTTAAAAAAAATTATTGATAACATTGATACAAAAGTAATATTATTAAAAACTATCAGAAATACCTGTCGTTTCCCGAGGTAACCACACAATGCGTTGCATGGTCACCCTGAGCAACGCTTTTCTTTGCTTCAAACAGGGGGAAAAAAACTTTTAATGAATTAAAAAAATCTAATTAAAATCTTAAAATTTCAGCTTCGAATCGCACCTATTCGTCCAAAGGGGCTACTAATTTTAAAATTTCAGACCTCTGTGTGCGGTAAATATCGTGCAGTGCTCATGCCGGACAAATTCTTCCTTTTATTAATTTAAATGTTAACATTCATAAAACAATCTTATAACTCTATTTGATCAAAATAATTAACCTTAGCCAACAAGTGTTATGATACAATTTAGAATAAATTATATATTTAAAACATTTGGTTAAAATATATTTCTCTTAACACGACATAATCAGATTTATCTATCAAAAATAACTCGTGGCTCTGAATACATAATTGTGAGCTAGAAAATTTAGGGAAATAGCCTACCCTATGAATGCCTAAGACATGTTTTTTTTATTATATAGCTTATCCATCTAAAATATACAGTGCAATTGCGTTATTTTTTATAAATTTTGAAATTACCCAATTCTTGAATTAGTCAATAAATATTACATGATTGTAAATAATCGCCTTAATGATATCACTCCAGCCTGTATATGTGGATTAAATTTAAAATATTGCTACGAACAATATACATATTATATTTTGAGTTTTACATAAATAGCCTAAATGTTTCCAGATCATTAATCATTTGTAATGATGTGACATGAACTTTATCGGCTCTGATAGTAGAACAAAGGACAGTGTACTATCAATTTTTCATTACTGGCCTTGATTATTTTTAGTTAACTCTGATTTTATAACCGAACTAAAATACTACTCTTTTTTTTAAATCTAAAATATACTCTTTTATTTTAAAATACCCTTCTAAAACGCCTCTAACCTGTCTCGTGGCAAATAATTATAGTCGTTCTAAATATCACACCCAATATTTAGGTTATTGAATAAAAATTAGAACATATTTTGATAATTACTACTATTGGTAAATTGTTTAGTAATGCTTCAACAAAATGCGTTTAAAAGTACTTATTTCCTTCATAAATTCAAACTAGCCTATTCTTATAGTTTCTTGTAATTAATAGTACTCATTAAGATAAATCGTTTCAGTTAAACTGTGGGTTTTTGTTCTCTTTAGTCATTTGAGTGCATATGTCACAACTTCCCTCACATCTACGTAATCAATGCATTTTGAAACACTTTTAACGTGTTTTATGGGGGCGTCACACCCCTAAAAATGTATTTTGTGATCCTCGTTTTATTACTAATCAGAGCTATTCGCATATTTACATTAATGGGGCAGGGAGGGGAAAGGTATATATTTATAGGAAATGTACTCTCATTTGCGTGGAGTGAGAGTACGAAATCACGTAGGAAAAATTACCCTCGGGACACCCGACCGGTATTCAAAGCTTGGATCTTCCCATCACCGTCAAGCTAAAGCAGATGAGCCTGACGCCTTAGCCCCGCGTGTACACTTACGGGGGTTGAAAATTTGAAATGCAAGTATTTGGATTACTTGCCTCAGGACCCGATATTCGTGGGTTCAAACCCAACCGGGGTCGATGGATTTTTCTTGAACGTTAAAAACCCGTAGCATAACTTCCTTCGGAGGGAAAGTAAAGCCAATATCTTTCCCGACAAAATTGGTAGGCCCTTTCGTTCTCGCTCATAGAAAATTATCGTGTGCTGATATAACCAGTCGGTTCAGACAGTGCACGTCAAATACCTCAAATATATCCTTTATATTATTTATGTTGTCAACATATCTTTTTCTCAACTAATACAAAGCCTACAGCGATGAATAAGGTATCAGTGGATAGGATTTTTTACCGACTTCTGACATAGCATACTCAGCTTACGTTAAAACACATTGTTTAAAATTTAAGTTAAAAGAAAAATCTAACAATATTTTGGTATCGATTACCGAAAATAAACTCTCTTTGCTCTTTTGTGTATACACTTCACTGAATATTTAATTTCAACAACCCAACAAAATACTAAATCGCAAATGTATACTCGTTATATATATAATAAAATAAAAACGTATCTGGAAAAGTTCTTACGTCTATACACATAAAAATATGGAGTTCAATTTGTTAATTAAATGTGTATTTATAGAACGGTTTTGTTTTTGTGTGTGTGTGTGTGTGTGTGCGACAACTTTCATATAACTCAATCGTTGAGACTATTGAGTCATCTAATTAACATCTTACCTAATGTGCGCTCGAGGCGGAAGGAAGTCACCTGTTAGTTCACAGCTTCTGCCGCCAGGGAGGGAGCACGTCTTTCCCTCCCCCTGGCCCCCTCAGGGCTGACACACACGGCGCGTGTGTATGCCTCATCTTAAGTTGCTGAGAGGCTATAGTTAGCCCGCCAGCTAAATATGGTTCCCACTAGGGCACTCTGGCTCGCACGCGCCTGCCTGGCGTATTGTTTCACGTCGTCACGCGCTCCGTGAAGCATGATGGGTAAACTGACTGACTGGCTGGCCCTTTCCCTTGCCGACACGCCATGTGAACCCTGAGACTATATACTAGTGTCGGATTATACAAACTAAACACTATAAATAATACTAGCACTTTGACGTGTTTCATTTTTTGTATCCGGTGCGATACTATTTTAAAGGGTTCCACTTGGTTCCCAAAAATAGTCGCGCTTGTAAACTGACACGCTTTCGCTCTTACCAAGTCGTCCACCTACACATGGCGTAACAATTTTAGCTCAAATCGTGTTTCACCGACCCATTCGACTCACTCGTTTCATTCCACCCACTAAACTGTTTTACTTATTAATTTACAACACACCCGCACACATCTGCCCTTTATCGTCCGTGTGTCGCGCGCCACACGTTACAACCGTTGCACATCAGCCCCCTAGGAAGGGATGGGGAGGGGGTGTAACTCACTCCCTCCCCCCGTTGCCTTCACCGACATAGGCGCGTCGTTCCTTCTGTCTGACTGGCGTTATTCTTGATCCTAGACGACTATCGCCAGCGTCGCACTCGATAACTACCTACCTCATGACGTCACGGGTCGCGCGGTCGACGCCGACAAGTGAACATCGGCACATACTGGTGGGAACAGCCTCTCTGCTGAATGCGGTGTCTAGGGAGGCTATTTTTGGTGACGAAGGGGTTGGGGGGAGATGACATAAGTAATCAAGAGACGAGAGTGACTGTGGACTTTAGACGCTGCCACACATGGGGCGCGCTTGTAAGAGATCAAAGCGTCTCGACGGAGGAACGGATGTCCGACACGACGGAACGTAGCATGAAGAGAAACCCGAGGCGATTTATGCCACATGCCAGAAGTTGGTTTACATTCCCTGACACCAAAAGGACTGGACTCTTTTTGTCACACGACCATCCTTGTTTCCACATATGATATAAAGGAACGTAATATCTACGTCATTAAGTTGCAACTGGCCCCTTTCCCTTAAGGCTCTATTGTGGTTCGCATATTACATTATTTTTACTTGTTCGTACCAAGACAAAGTAATCGTGAACGAACATTTTTTGAACTCTAGATCATGAAGAAACTTTACGTTTATGTTTCTGAACCCCAAAAAAGTTTTTTACAATTTGGTATGTCCATATCTTTCTGCCTGTCCCCGCTACAGATCGTAAATGGTTTAATGGATTTTGTTCAAATTTAGGCCTAATATCCAGGTGTGTTGGGGCAATACATTGATTCTGTTCTTTTACCCTAACCCTCAAATTAAGAGTAGTGATTTTTTTCAGTTCAAAATTTTTCTAAATAAAGGCTCTTATGATTTTTGTTTGAAATGTATACCCAGAGAGTGTTTTGACATGACAAATAAAACTGTATACTTTGGGGGGAGGGGTAAGAGGGGTTTTGTAAGAGTAGTTTACTACGGACTTTTTTATTTAAATATTTTTTCAAATGGTTCTAATGATTTATTTTAAAATGGGTATCTGTTACATTTCTTGTATTACAAACAATTATACATTTTTGTTTTTTCTAAAATAAATAGTTTTATATGGTAGTTTAATTATTATGGTATTTTTTTTAAAAAAAATTATTTGATTTTGTTCAAAATTGTTATCTGGTAGACTATATTACATGATCAATAATAATTTGTATCATTATTTTTCTAAAATAAATAAATTTATGGTTTGTTTACATACTACAAATAATACAAATCTAATGACCTTAAAAAAACACATATTAAACTCTACTAAACTACACATTAAACTATGGTTAAAATTATTTCATCCTACAAAATATATAATGATCTAAAATTGATTAATGTGCTGCCATTTGTAAAAAAAAAAAAAATCTGTTAGTGAATAAATAAAATATTAAATCTACAAGCATTTAATACCTTAGTAGCACATCTTCCGACACGAAACAAAACCTTGTGGCCGAGTGGTTCAAGGCGTTATACCTACATTGCACTTGTTGGCCCTTTGGCGAGTAGATTGGGTTTTTAGTCCCGATCGGGTGTCCTTGGGGTGTTTTCCCCACACTTTAAATCCCACATTTTTTTCCATGCTGATGTGGGTTCATTTTCTCTCAACTACCTCCCGTATTATTATCCCCTAAGTTAAACGCTCTGTTTTTGTTTGTTTTTAATATCTCTTGGTGCTGTCAAATACTGGAATCTGGTTGGTGGGAATAGGATGTCAGAATTGTTTCGACCTAACGACATGGCACGCTTTTGGTTCTGCTTTTATTTCTTTAAATGATGTCCGTTTTAATTTTCTTTAAGGTCCGACACCTTAGCTCATTTGTTAGCATGTCTGCCTATTGATCTAGAATCACTGGTTCAATACCCGGCGTGGTAGAAAAATGTATAATAATGGATATGTGGGTTTCCTCCTTGCATGGTGATAAATTAACGTTCGGGGGCTGGATACTGTGTCTGTTATAGATATAAGTTAGTATAAGTACACGACTTATAAACTATCAGCCGGGCTTAGAAAGTGCATGTATAAAAAACCTCAAGTAAATAAATTAATTTTACTAAACAAAACCACAATATAAGTCATGTAAAAATTCCATGTAGTGAGAATTTGTCATTTAAAACAAAGAGTTATATACGATACATTAATTTAACATTCCGTCTCCCTCACCCCCCCCAACCCAACTCCCGTAGTCGATGGCTTAGTGGAATTTGAACGACTCGTTTTCTTCCTAATAACATGCTCCTACAGAGATTTGAAGCTTAATCCCTATAAAGTTAGCTTTAGGGTTTTTGGCCACGCCTTAGCTCTTATTGAAAGCTTTACAAGCTAAAAGAAATGTGTGTTAAAACAACTATCAAGTTTATACAAGTGGGCACCGTGTAAATTATTATTTACTATTTACTGAAAATGTGTTACTTTCATCAATGAGGGAAAATATATACCAAATACGACTCTACGATCAGTATGAATGAATGAATTCGTGTTAATTTTGTTTCCATCTTGCTCGCTTTTTTATTTATTTATTTATGTGTTTGTTTTACTCGCACTCGTTTTTACGATAAAATGAATGACTATTCACCTCGGTATTTGTTCGGGTCGAAATAATATAGCTAATTAAATGAAAAGTGGCGGGGTTTTGTCAGTTCTGAAGCTCTTTTTTTTACTCTCTTTTTATTCGCCCTTTTGACTTTTCGTTTTATCTCACCAAAACGGTGATATATTCTGTTATATGTCGGCCGGCAAACAAAATATGTCGCCCCCTAGTGAACTCCTCGATTCTGTCTGTGTATGTACTGTAAATCTAGTAGCTTGTCTACTTCACTTATACTTATAATTATATTAACTTATAGTTATAATCTCGGGAGTCAACCACTCCCCCAGTATACAACCGTTCAGGTCGAATGGGGGATTGGATAACCTCCGAATGTCAACTATATATGCTGTTGAAACTTGAAGAATAATCCCTGCTAGGTTTTTACTTTAATCATTAATATGCGTAATCCGTGCTGGTGGGCACATGGTATAAATATCAGACTCGCCTAGTTTGGTTTGATGGTGACGGGTAGCTTGAGGTTCAAATTCCAGTCTAATGTACCTAGGGTGTTTTTTCCTTTGTGTATCCTCTCTCCCTCCTCCTGTGCAAATGCGGGTACACTCCCCTAAATAATCTCCACATCCCTCTCAAATTAACGTAATTATTGCAAGGCTGCTTCTAAGCTTTCTATCCAAACATAAACCACAGCGTTTGTGGGTAGAAAGAAACGGAAAACCTAGTAAAAAAATTTGACTGGAAAGGTAATCTTATGTTATTAAATGTAAGTTGAAGTTAAGCACAACAACGCTGGGAGTAGGAAGCTGTAAGTACTTACGTGTACAACAAGTTACATACTATTAGATGGGCACAACATGTGTCGACCTGGTCACATCAGGGTCCGTCGGTTGCATTTGACGAGCGCTCACCCTTAAAACACTAAGCTCGTGGCTGCCCGCCTAATGGTATGCAACTTATTATACACGTACGTACTTACAGCTGCCTACTCCCAGCGTTGTACCGCTTAACTTCAACCTACATTTAGTAACATAAGATTACTTTCCCGGACAATTTTTAACTAGGTCTTCCGTTTCTTTCTGCCCACAAACGCTGTGGTTTTAAGTTAGGGAAATATTTAAGAAACACCCTGTATATTCGTATAACCCGAATGGATAGTAAGACGCTGTGCTAAGATTAAAAAATCAAGTTTGTTAATGAGTAAAGTTTCGGACGGTAGCTTGAAGGAAATGCTCCTTTGTTAGTGTAGAGAGATGAAGGTAAAATTACAGCGATAAATGATAGGTGGAAAACCATCTCCAAGGTATCCGGTCGAGATTCGCACCCCAAACCTCCCGTCACTAGCGTTCCTGTATATTACAATCCTGAAACCTAAGGCCTCGTGAGCACCGGGGTAGGTTTTAATGACTATTCCTTTCCAATTGGTTCAGTGATAAAGTCTACAGACTAATTATTATTATTAATGTATACTACGAGACGTACACTACAATATTTATAGTTTCTTTATCTGACAGATATAAAAGTTACTAGAGACAATTTCACGTATTCATACGTCAAGTCTTAATATGATCCAACACAAATAATATAATCAAATCTTATCAATGTTGACCACTAAAAAATGTTTGTTACCTAAGTGGCTCTTCAACCATCGGTCATGAAAACAAGTCTCCATTATTATGGAGAATACCTTCTTCCGCCTAGTCTGCTTCTCTAATTTGCTTTGAGCCTCCCCCTCCCCCCGACCCCGTCGCACCTGCAGTTGACTACGGGCGTCTCTGAATCGATGCCACGCTGACGCATTGTACGTGGTGTGAGCTGCGACCCCAACCCCTCTTCTCTCCTCACATCACGCCCTCTCGGACGGATGCTGTGGGGGTCGTCGCGCTACGGAAACGGCCGAACAACACCCGAACATCGCAACACTGCTGGAATCGATCTCTCGTTTCCGTTTGTGTGTATTTTAGCATTTAGCTAAATGAATGATTGAGAGCTCGCTGTAGTAGTAATAATAATAGTAGTAGTAGTAGTAGTAGTAGTACTGTTAAAGCGCTGTCTCTATTTGTGGAGGAGTGGGTCTGGGAGGTTTACTACTCGTTGTAACACTAGACACACGAGTTTTCTTAAGGTGGCGACTGACTTGAGCTGAGCTTTGTAATGTAATGCTCGCGGCGATTATTACATTACAAAGCTCGTGATTGGAGCGCCGTAAATGCTTGTCTCGACAGTAATCCCCCACCCTCACCCCCCTGGCCAAAATGTCTGGCCTGGAAGTCGCAATTGCTGCGTTAATCTTAACAGGATGTCACTTTTTTTTTAAAGGGAGAGGAAAAGACAGAAACTGTGTTGGCAAATGAATCTATTTGGGAAAGGGAATTTAAATGGTGGATCTATATTGATAATAATATTTTGAAAAATTAAGAAATTAGTGATCATTACAAAAATTCTTGGTATCCCACAAAATATTCCTATCAATATTGTTGGTTTCACTCCATTGTGAGCAAACACTTGCTGTTGGTAGCACACAATGCCTCTTCTCTAATTTGGCACACCTTTGGCCGTTGTCTTGTGTACACTTTTATCAAAGTCCTATGCCTAGTTTGGTACATTTTATCTGTACGCAATAAGCTATAATGCAATTAAAAAAACTTATGTTTATTTTAATAATTCCGACCAATTAATACAAGTATATTTTCCCCTGCGTCTTATTTCACGTCCGAACTATACACACATTTTAATTACGCTATTCGGGTAATCACCAGAAAGACAGAATTTATCAGAAATGCACACGTGCGTGCAATGGAGGATGTGAGCCATACATTTAGTTGGTGTATTCACTGATTCAGGTAAAAAAGTAACATAATCGATTACTTTATTAGTACATTCCTATTTTACTTTGTCTCACATCTCAGAGGGAAATATTGTGATAGTAATAAAAAAATCAGACTTGAGATGTCGATAAATGTCCACGTTTCCTAACCCTCTGAAACAGAAATATGGTTTTACCGATACCGTCCGTCTGTCTATCTCGGACTAGAGCCAAAACGACTGTAGCGATCGGGCTAAAACTTGGTATTTTTATGAGGTCCCCCCCCAAGGGTGTTTTGTAATTAAATATCCAACCCTAAAATTAAGGGTAGCTTACTTAAGGGCAAAAAGGGATAAAATCTATTTTCTAAAAATGAGCCTTAACGATTTTTATTAAATTTTGTATCCAGGCATTGTTTACCATTGCAAACAAAACGACAATTCTCGTTTTCCCAGGAACTCGACTTTATGGGCACCTTACTTGGGGAAAATTTCCAATTTAGATCTTATATCCGCATATATTTTAGATACGAAATAACTTAGCGCTCTAAAGTTAAATTACTGCTTAAACTAAACAAATTGTATTCAGGAATAAATTTTTATTGAACCAATAGTTTCTCAGCTATAAGCAAACATATAATATACAATTTATTTATTTATATTTTTTGGTGTAGAGAAATATGTAATTTAATCTTCTGCTCTTTGGTGTAACAGTGTATAATATTACATTTGTGTTGTTTGGTTGAGTGTTTCTGCAACAGTGTATATTATTCCTTTTAATAAATTTTACTAGTTTTTAGTAAATTTTTCTAATTTAAGATTAAACTGAGAGAAAGACTGTACGGTGCACCGTATAATTTAAACCCCACTATTAGAATTTATTTTGTAATACAATGTGTACCGGGTTGAATATTTTTATAGTTTTATTCCTTTATATCCACCGCCACAAGGTTGTAAGTATGATGAATAATTTACTAAATTATCTATTCCTCGTTGACCTGGTGGTCTAGGGGTAAGGTGTCAGACCTCTGTGTTGGGGGTCCGGGGTTCAATCCTCGGTTCCGGTACAGATTTATCTGATTACCAAACCCTTCCTTTACCTCTTGACAAGACGTGTATTAATCACAACTTGTGAATGTGTGGGGAATGCCGGGCCTTCACCGTGGTTCGGATCCCACGTTAAACTGTAGGTCCTCCATTTCATCTCACAATCACCCTACCCATTACACATTACCGGAAGTGCGCATAACCTGAACGGGTAGTAAGACGCGGTGCCAATAATAATAATAATAATAAGATATTATGATTAATCTTGGCAGGATGTTAGCGTACTTTGTACTACATGTTTGCATTACGTGCACTGTAATACGAGTAAAATAGGATGAGCTAATAACATGACATACTACACTACTACCGGTGTGAATCGATCATAAGACAAAAAACCTCCACTCACGTAGAGAAGATGACGCGTTCTCTTCTATGTAAACACAATATTTACCGTATCTCTATAAATATCGAGTGTTTGCACGAGGTACTACTGGCCATGATAACCAACTGAAATAAACGTGGCGCTAACTCCCGATAAGCCCCCAAACACACTGACCACACTATAAAAGCCGAAGTATCCCACTGATCCAGTTTTACTATCCTCCATTTCATCTCACAATCACCCTACCACTACACATTAGCTTAAGTGCGTATAACCCGAACGGGTAGTAAGACGCGGTGCTAACAATAGCTGTTAAAGTTAGTATTTCACTGAGGCAGATCGTAACTTTAGTTTCGCGAGATCCTTTTCGTTTAACTTTGATATTAAATGTGAGCGAGTGTGAGTCATATGTTAAGAATACTTTCTTTGGGATGTTATCAAACATTCACATTGAGCAGGGGTCTTCAATCTTTTTATGTTAAAGTGCCAAAGTTTTTGTCCCTAGTTGACCCGCGGGCCGCAATACTGTATCGATAACATTAGGATTAAATAAACATTATAATATTTGTATCAGCTCTTTCTAATAATACGCTTATACTCTCACTGGATATTAGGATTTCTCGTGAAGTATGTTCTCTGTTGTTTCATTGTAGGGGGTGGCGCGATTTGTCTTGTCTACTTGAGTTGTCATCTGCCGGTTCAAAGTATTATTATTATTATTATTAGCACCGCGTCTTACTACCCGTTCGGGTTATACGCACTTACGCTAATGTGTAATGGTAGGGTGATTGTGAGATGAAATGGAGGGCCTACAGTTTAACGTGGGATCCGAACCACGGTGGAGGCCTGGCATTCCACACATTCCCAAGTTGTGATTATACACGTCTTGTCAGAGGTGGACGAAGGGTTTGACAATCAGATAAATCTGTGCCGGGACCGAGGATTGAACCCCGGACCCCCAGCACAGAAGTCTGACACCTTACCCTTAGACTGTCAGGTCACCTGTTCAAAGTACATTTGCATTAAATCGTAATACCTTTATTAACGCAAAAAGCAAAAAGTGTTTATAGAATAACTTTAAATGCGTATTTATTTATCTGTATTTGAAATTATTTTTTTCCCGCTGAGTAATTTTATATTTTTCATGAGCCAGCGGGCAGCAAAAAAATGTTATCACGAGCCATGGGTTGAAACCCCCTGATATACAATGTAAAAACTGGTCAGATAATATCTGGACACTTTAAAGCTGTGGGAGAGGGTGCTTCAGAAACAAAGGATCCAGGGATCACATCGCTGCATCACTAATAAGTTTGGAGCATGTCAAGTTGTATATTATTGTCTTCAGTTTTTATGCTTCTTATCAAGACCACCCGTCTCGGTGGCGTAGGTAGCTAACGCACTATTTTCGTGTTGAGCTAGACTGCCGAGGACGGGGAGATCGAGGTTCGAATCTCGATTCGGTTGAACTGAGGGTGGTTTTTCTTAAATGATTTTCCACTCTCCCTCCACGCAAATGTGGGTTCACTTTCTCTTTATTAAACCTTCCCTAATCCTAACCCATTAGCGTAATTAGTACCCGAATGAGTAGTAATACGCGGTGCTGCCAAAAATAAAAGAAAGATTAATGTGTAAATCAAGACTATCGATTTTATTAACAGTGTGTAAATTCGTCTGCACATTATATTTTCTCCAATTTTCAAATAACCTTTGTTATAACTTTAAATGATCGATTAAAATGATACTAAATTTAGAATCATTGTTCATACGCCAAAATCCGTTATTAGCTATTGTCACTTTCGACACTGTTTCGCTTTAGAAAGTTGTTAAATGAATGTAATTACCGTCTGACAATATTATCTAGCCTGCCTATATTTATGTTTTTTTTAAAAGATTCGTTCAATTTCGATTTGACTAAAACGCACTTAGAATATTCAATATCGCCAACATTATTTTGGTGAAAAAAAATGCCTACCAATTTGTACCCTAAATCAGTCACTGGTAGTGAAACATATCATTGTGCTATCTTCCTTGTTTGATTTAAATTCATAACACACATATCCGGTATTAAATTCTTGCTATTATGTATTGATGGATTTATCAATGGCTTGTTTAAAAGTGAATTTTTGATACAAAATATATATCATTATAAACAGAAATAAAGATGAAATACATTTAGATTATTAACATAAAATACTAAAATGTGTTTTGGTTTTTTTCATCTACACCTTTCTATTCACATATATGTGATTAATGGATGGTTTAAAGATGTTAATATTATGTGATAACAACAAAAACTTTATCTTTGAATTTGGCTTTTATTTGGATTTTCACGTTACAAGCTTCATTTCAACTTCACTTCACTTTAAATAAGTGACATCCCACAAACCTATAATTTTGTATCACCCGTATAGTAACAAAAAACAACTTTGAGTCAAATAAAACTACTTTAAAAAGCTACATTAACATGGTAAAATTTGGTTTCCCTCTTCGGTAGGCACGCGAAATAAACGTCAAGTTCTAGACGCTGGTTTTCCGGTAGTAAATATATTGGGATTCTAATCCTGGTTGGGTATACTGAAGGAGATTTTTGATTTATTGATTGATCACCACTCTCCCTACACGCAAATGTGAGTACATTTTGTTTAAATTCGTCTTAATCGCCACTCCATTTGTTTAGTAAAATGATGATAACTCAAAGTCGATGTCGTTAGGTTTTTTTGTTTTTTTTTTTGCGTTTCAAATATTACATCATAATATCTAGGTTTTGAGAATAGGAAATTATTTATTGAAAATTTGTATAACACAAAACTAACACATAGAATGGAAAATAATATAAACCGAGATTAAACATTTGAGCTCGCTCTGAATTTCTTAGCGATAAGTCCTTGAATTGAAACGCAGATAATAGATGCAACAATTTTAACTTGTCTATCGGGCATTAGAATTAATTTCAACCCAATTATACATTTTGGCACTAAAATCTGATTCAACTCGATAGTACATTTTTAAATAATATTTGTATGTAGCTTAAAATGACACAAAACCAAAACAAATCATTGGCTTGATAAAAAAAATCTAATCATAGTCTATGATTAGATCACTAAATTAATTAGTCACTTTGAAATTAAAATATGGCATACATAATGGTGCGATTATACTTTTGTGATAAACGAACACGAAACACAGTTTTTTTATGAACTGGCTGTTATTCTTTAATGACAAATGTTTCTTTAACTTAAAGTCGTGACTTTAAATTTAAAATACATTATTGGCTGATAGCAATTTATTTGTTTAACAAAACTAACAAAAAAAAGCTGTCAAAGTATAAATTGGGGTCGGGACTTATTTTTACTTTCTCGCTACCTTACATGTAGAGAAAGTATTGTGATAGTCAAAAAAATCCCACTCCAGATTTTAATTAATGTTGACGTTTCATGATCCCCCGAACCATAAAAAGTTATTTTTGCAATGCCGTGTGTCTGTTTAACCCTAAAATTAAGAGTAGTTTACTAAAGGGCGAAAACAGAAAAAAAATTTATTTTCTCAAAATCAGCTCTAATGATTTTGATTAAATTTTATTTCTAAGTATTGATCAATATCACAAACAAAATGGCTACGCTCAATTTTTCGTCAAAATGACTTTAAGTATTTCGTACAGATGCTTAAATTATAAATTTTTATCATATCTTCGTCGCTCTTTGAGATGTGAAATTACTTATCATCGTAAATATGTAGGTCTAGTTATATTAAAAGATATTTTATTTTAAATATATTTTTATAAAACCAACAGTTTCTGAGATATTGGCAAATATTTTAATACTATTCGGGAGCTTTAGTTGTAAAGAGATACTATTTAAGTTTTAACACATTAATTATCTAATGCCACAGAGTAAGTAAATAAGTAAATCTCTCATTATTATTATTTAGCACCGCGTCTTACTACCCGTTCGGGTTATACGCTTTAAGTACTAATTACGCTAATGGATTAGGAATTGGGAAGGATGAATTAGAGGAAGTGAACCCGCATTTGCGTGGAGGAGGAGTGGAAAACCATTTATGAAAAACCACCCCCATTGACCCGATCGAGATTCGAACCTCGATCTCCCCGTCCTCAGCAGTCGAGCTAAACACGACTAGCGCGTTAGCCAACTACGCCACCGAGGCCGGTAAAGTCTCTCAAAAAGTGTATGTTCTTTTTCCTTTAACCTCTTAGGGGAAATGTTTTTACACCAATGATCTATCTCTATCATTTCAGACTCAATAGTCAATATTTACCTATTTTATTGATCAACATTTTTAAATGAGGAATTTAATAGCAATGCGATGACATGAAGATGTGCAACCCCTATTAAAATGTTGAAATTTTAATACGAAGTGGTGACCAATGTGGACCCAATAGCGACCCTTTTTTATTGGTTCAAATATACAAATGAGAACTTTAATCCTTAAAAAATTAAATTTTAAACCCGTGAGTCAATTTTTTTTTTTTTTTTTTTT
>CABEEJ010004898.1:26200-47814 GCA_901482245.1 Timema douglasi
TTTTTTTTTTTTTTTTTTTTACCTATTGCGTAATTTGTGATCGGGCCAGCTATTATATATTATTTCGTTTCACATTATATTGCGAGTTTTGAATAAATATCTCCATTTTTAGACAACGGAGTGAGAAAGTCAGTGCGGATTTCCGTACCATTATTATTACTATCATTATTAATTCGTTATTAATGTAATTTCCTAAACATAATGTGTCAACCCTAGCAAATTAAAACACTAGAGATCAGGAAAAATATTTCATGAAGTTATTCCTTGGCTCGAAGCTGAAACTATGAAATTCATTTAAATTATATTCACAAGTGTAACAAAACTATTTATTTATATCAGGGCATAAAACGAGGACACATAAATTGTATTTTATAAATACGAAAAAATCTTCTTTTGTAAAACCATGCATTGCCCTGTGTCACCAAACAAGCACAGCCATTTATAAACAGTTTGCTAACTAGGTTCCCAGGTTTAGGGGCTCAATTAAATGTCTAGGGACGTTTGTTTGGTCACAGGCCTAAATTAATTTTCTTATTTTTCTATTAAATATTCTTTGAAACACAACGGTATCATTAAAAGGGTATTAGGGGGTGTGTAATATTGAGGTTTTTTTTCTTAAACCTAGTTAGTTTGTGTGTTTAGAAAATGTTCATTGAATAACCAACTAATAATCAGCTCTTGGAAAATAAATAGAATCTGTTACATTTCTAAATACATTTGTTCGCTCACGTGCCTAAAAAAAGCTTCATTAGTGTATAAAATTGTCCTTGAAGAAAATATTGGTTCTATTCGTGGCGTGTTAGTTTGGTGTGTAATATTGGGTATACTCATTAAATAATTAACTTTTCGTAATATGTTGTTCTATCAAATTCAGGGCAGGAATTCTCCTATCCCCCCCTTTTACAATCCCCCATGCCCCCCAATTGAACACCTCGTTGGGTGAGAAGTTTTGTACGAGTATGGTGTGATAGTCCTCACTATATAAGGGAGAGGGAGAAGGTTGATACGAGTATGGTGTGATAGTCCCCACTATATAAGGGAGGGGGGGAAGTTTTGAACGAGTATGGTGTGATAGTCCTCACTATATAAGGAGAGGGGGAAAAGGTTGAAACGAGTATGGTTTGTTAGTCCCCACTATATAGGGGAGGGGGAAAAGTTTGGAACGAGTATGGTGTGATAGTCCCCACTATATCGGGGAGGCTGACTCACCAGTGCAGAGATAAGACAGTAATGTAGGTCCTTGTGTACCCCTGCGACCCGGTCACCCACTGTTCACTGGCACTGGGTCCCCGCCGGCCGGGGATTGCTCCTGTTTCCTAGCAACCCTGCACGCACGCAGGCGTCGCGTTGCGTAGCGACCGGGCGCACGTGGGACGCTCGTCCCTCCATACATCACCGGGCGTCGGAGAGACCTCGGGGCTCCGCGTCGTGACCAACTCACCTCTGAGAGACTTTGGTTCGAATCTCGGAGAGTTTCTTAGGGGTGATTTGAAATCAGATATAGTACGACTTATTCTTAGGTGTGTTTTTATGATCATAAATATATTCGTATATTTTTAACTATCGTAATCATACTTTAATTAAAGATGGGGTTTTGAGGGGAAAGACCATGAGGGAGAAATGGGAGGAACAGATAAAAGCTAGTGTATGGATGAGAGGAAGACTGTTGGATGGACAGAGGGAGATGGAGGCATTTTACTAAACTAACCCGACCTACAGGCTGGAAGACAGTTCATGATTATTGATTTACCAGAAGATACGATAGAAACCCCCTCATGAAAAGGAAAAGTGCATTCAGTTTGGATTGAACCTACGTCCTCTGAGTCAGAAGTGCAAACCACTAAATCAAACTTGTAGATCAGGCGTGTCTAACTAGTTTGATCTTAAGGGCCATATCGAAAATGTAAAAACACTCAAAGGGCTGCATTAAAAAAATGCAATATATTAATTATATTAAGTAAAAATAAAACTTTGACTTAGTACCTTTTCATTACAAAGAGAAAATTAAGATGTAAAACAATAGTATTCAACCTCTAATTTGTATTAATAAGAATTATTTTTAAAAAAAACTAGACACCTTGTGAAAGTATTTGAATTTGATGCAATAAAATGTGACAAAGTATAACATTCCCGAATGGTGTCGGTCCATCAAAAGGTCCACGAGCCTCAAGTTTGACTCACCCGCTTAATATTATAGTAAGTTAACTACTAGTGTATTTTCAGGCACTAATATCCCATCCTCGTTAAGGTCCTGTGAACATCGTAACGACTGTTTGATTTGCCCGCTTCGGTGACAGCGTGGTCTAACGCGCTACTCTCGTGTTGGACTGAACTGACGAAGACTCGGAGATCACGGTTCGATCTCGGTTGAATGCACTGAGAGTGTTTTTTTCCCCCCAAATGGTTTCCTAAATGCACACTTTTTATATGTATATATATTATATATATTTACAGATATCTTATTTATTAATTTTTGGTTTTGATTAGACTAGATGAGTAATTATGTATGATTGTGTTATACCATTTATCATTCCTTGTGAGTCTGTCAAATAAAATGTCAATCATGTCAAAAAAAATTAGAACTGTTTTTTTATAAACCCTGTATAATTAAACACATTTTAATTTTACTTCACATTATTTTAATTTATGAGAATATTTAATTATCAATTTATCTTCCCGGTCAGTTAACTTAATACATTTTGTGTTATTTGTCTAACGTTGTTAGCTAAAATAAGTATCATTGAAATAGACAAGTGAACCAAAATAATATATATATTATCTAGTAACAAATAGCACCAGTACTAATCAAATCACGAATGTATGGAAATCAGCAATTGTGTACTCTCAACGCAAACTTTATATATTCTGTAAAATGAGCAAAAAAGAGTAATCGAGACTAATTTGGTTTTATGCCTATGTTGTAATTAGTGGATTAGCGGTTAATCTGCTGTGACTTTGTTGTCGCTATTTTCAATGAGAGAGCATTAACGTGGTAATTCCTACAAGTCAATTAGCTCACTGTTTGGCTTCGGATACGGAACAAGCAAATCATTAAGTATATCGTGTGTGGGATCAATTCAATTGATTACGATACAACTATCGGTATGCATGGCTCATAACTTGGCATAAACAGGCATATTAAGTAAAACCTTTGAGGCACCTTTTTTTCCCTCCGAGTTATCTAACACCAATATATCAAGTGTATTGTACAGTGGTTTTCTTTTAATTCGGTAACAAATTAATATAAACTATGATGTTATCACATTTACATTAATGTTCCATAAAGTTTCTACGATTTTAAACTGGTCCGTCCAGCACTTTTCGCACCTAAAAGTGCAACTTTATTGTGAACAGACTGTAAACGGTTGTGGGGGGTGTCGTAATTATTTCGTGATACCACGGCCAGCGCGTTGGTTTGGCAAATTACACGGTTAATGTTTTGCGTTTTCAGTTCCATTTAAACCTAAACCAGTATTTATCGTTTTGGTTATTTCGATTAAGAATTAAATGTGACTGTGTATCCATATATACACTTCGAGTTCTAGAAATAACACATGCACCAAAAAAAACAGGTTTATTTTACTATCCAATATTAAATTTAATAAATCAGGCTAATTAGATGGATTTTACTAGTCAAGTGGAATATTTTCTAAACGTGTATCATAGTGGTTTTGTTTTGTTTCGAAATACGATATTATTATTCTAATGGCGTAAATATAGTATGTGTCGCGCGTGCATCTGCGACCCGCTTCGGTGGCCGCGTAGTCTAACGCTCTACTCTCATGTTGGACTAGACTGCCGAAGATGGGGAGATCGAGGTTCGAATCTCGGTAGGGTGCGCTGAGGGTGGTTTATGTAAAACTATTTTCCATTCTACCTCCACGATAATGCGGGTACACTTCCTCTATATTAAGTTTTTATAATCCCTAATCCATTAGTGTAATTAGTACATAGACGTATAACCTGAAATGATGGTAAGACGCGGTGCTAAAAAAAATAATAGGTTTCCGATACTGATGTTGCCTTATTATACGATTATCGCTTGCCTGATCAATATTCTAATAAGGTGGGGATTTAGGGGACGCGAGAAAAGACAAGTGTTTTTGCAGTTTTTATGTAAAAAAAACATTTTTTTGTCAAAATAAACCAAATATTGCTTAGTACAAATAAAGAGTTTAATTTTCTTCACGTGTTGTTATCAACAGCTGTCAAAGTTGTCCTGGAATTTAATGACAACTTATTCTCTTCATTTATTAAGTTTTTTTATCTAATGCCCCTATGATCATTACAGATAATCAACAACTGACTGTTGATACCACCATGTGAAGAAAATTAAACTATATTCGTATAGAAGCAATATTTGATTAATTTGACCAAAAATATTTTTTGTTATAACAACTGGGAGGGGGAAGATATTTTTTCTCGTTCCTTACATCCCCACCTTAAACCGCTCTGCTGGTTGTATCGTCCAAGACTTCACTATTGCAAAAGATTATTGCTTATAACGTGAAGATCGTTGTTCAAATCCCGGTTGGGTGTATTGAGGATCCCCCCCCTCCATCCCCCAAATGGTTTACCACACTAACTCCACCAAACTGCGGCTACGTTTCTTCTAAATTCTAGCTTCCCTACTACACTAATGTAAATATGTGGATAGCTCTATCGATTATTAAAATGCAATACACAAGAATCTTCTTAAAAAACCGTTGAAGCTAAGAAATCCCCCACCCCATTATTTTTGTTTAAGTGTTGTTAACAAAATGTCCAGTATAAAATGTAGTGTTAAGTGCACCGCCTACTTAAAGGGGTATACATCTTAATACTGTGGAATTTCTCGTAAGAGTGTCGGTACGATAGTTTACAAACCACTAAAGCAATTCTCAAACATCTTAAAAATATTTTATTGCGAGTTTGTTTAAAGAAAACTACTGGTTTGTTTAAGAAAGACTAGATTTTGGTTTCTCACTGTTGACCTTTATCTCATAACTGTGACTTTTCTCGTAACCCGTCGTTGAAAATTTTTTAATTTGATTTTTTTTTATACTCGCTTCGGTGGCCGCATGGCTTAAGGCGCTACTGTGTCAATGGACTCGACTGCCAATGACGGGGAGATAGAAGTTCGAATATAGGTCTAGTTTACCGAGATTGGTTTTTCTAAAGTGATATTCCACTCTCCCTCCACGCAAATGCGTGTATATTTCCTATAAATATCACCTTTTTAATCCCTAAGTACCATTAGCGTAATTTATACATAAGCTTTTAGCCCGAACGGGTAGTAAGACGCGGTGGTTAAAAAAAAAGTCTTAATTTTTTTTTTAAATTAGTAAACTTAAAATCTAATGTTTTAAAATCTTTGGCAACATGTTGATGACGTTCGCTTCCATTTTGGCGTGAGTCGTGGTTTAAAAAGCTTATACTCTCTCTTTCCGTGTGTAGATGTTCTTAGACCATACGTCCTAGAGGTAAAATCGTTCTAAAATTAATAGTGTTTTGCTAATCATTGATTTTTGAAAACTCGAAATGGCTCAAAGGATTTTGTTTAAAACTTATATCTTGAGAGTACTTAAAATGTTAAGTCACAATGTTTATTTGATTTTTTGAGAGAAATTCACTTAAGAGTAGCTTACTCATCACTCTTTTTTTAGTTTGAAGTTATTGTGAAATGACAAACTATTTTATTCAAAATGGGGAGTAATTTACGTGACAAATAAGATTTAATGACGTTTCTAGAAGAAGAAGAAAATCATTGCAAGGGTAGTTTACTAAACACTAATTTCTGAAAATATAATTGTTTATTTTAAGTAGACTTTAACGATTTCCGAATTGAGTTTCATTTGAGTAACTAGAAATATATGTTGTTTTCTGAAAATAAACTCAATTAAGAATGGTTTAATGATAGCCGAATTTTGAAGATATGGTTCCTCACTATAACATACCACACGACAAAGTAGGTACGAGTTGTTGTACCCTTTATTTACCTAAGGGTTGATATATAATAATATATATCTATATTTAGTACCGCGTCTTACTACCTGTTCAGGTTATACGCTTATGTACTAATTACGTTAATGGTTTTAGGGATTAGGAAGGATATATTTAGAAGAAGTGCAGCCGCACTTGCTTGGAGGGAGAATGGAAAACATTTTTTTTTTAACTACCCCCGATTTCCTCGTCGGCAGTCTAGTCTACTACGAGAGTAGTGCCTTAGACCATGTGGCCACCGAAACGAGAGTATATTAATATTTTTCATGTTCTTAATAAAATCGCCTTGGATCATACCTTTAGTTAACTCCGAACCCTTCAAAGTATATCTGTCTTCACACCACGCTAAGGTTAGTAAGTCTCGTTCTGACCCTTCACTGAATTTTCAAAATGTTCCGAGGTGTTTGGGAAACGCTTAACGACATAACGGTATTTCTCCTGGCACACGGCTTTGTCCATACTCGAGTTTCTTCTAAGACTATACACGGGGGGATAGCCTATATTTATATCATCTTGAAAAATACTGACTTGCGGTTGGTTGAAACTCTATCCCAGGGGTTGGCAACCTTTTAAGCATGCAGAGCTATTTTCCAAAATATGTTTTACTCTGGGGCTGCCAACAAAATTGTCGAATTTTATATTTGAATTTTAACCTTTTATTTATGTATTTATTAGTGACTAGTTGAGAATATGACTATTTTAAATGTAATAAAACAAAACATAAAATATAATATTATCATTTTTCAAATCTAAATATTTGAGCCTCAAATTTTGAGGCATGTTACAAAGTGGGCTTATTGTTAAAAACTTAACTATGAAGATATTAATGGAATAATAAATTGAGGACTAATGATGACTATATAACAAAGAAGTTTAATTTCATATAATACTCGACAACCATCCTGTCATTTATCAAACAAAGGTATTTAACAAAAAAATTTACAAAATTACAAAATATAAGGTGGGAGCCTAAAATCTCTTAAAAATCTATCAAGAGGGCGCCCGTGGAAACCGCGTTGCTGACCCCTGCTTTAGCCTATCACGCAGCCTCTATAAAAGACGGGTTTGGATCCCGTTTTGATCTAAATAAAGTTTCACGCAGTGGGAAAGCATGCCACAAGAGTTTTTTATATTTTTTTTAGTATCCGAGCGCGATCCAAACACCTGTAGAAATATTTAAACAAATAAAAAATAC
Organism: Timema douglasi; assembly: GCA_901482245.1. Taxonomy (NCBI): domain Eukaryota; kingdom Metazoa; phylum Arthropoda; class Insecta; order Phasmatodea; family Timematidae; genus Timema; species Timema douglasi. The sequence continues at coordinate 33,378 of CABEEJ010004898.1, forward strand.
GTATTACTTAATATTTGAAGTTCAATTAAACTTAAAAGATGACACCTTAATCCATCAGTTAAACGTTTTGTTTTGTTTTTCTTCTTCTAGAATTTATTTCACTATTATGTTTTACTTTCAAGATTTTTATTATTTTCTGATAAAGCAATTCAAGTCCCATTTTGTTGAAACGTTTCAAAAGTTGTTTTTTTACTCGTCTTCCCCTCGTTCTCTTTCATTGATTCTTGTTTTTATTGCTACTGTCATTGATTATGTAGATTTGCACGTCAGCACTTTGGTTACTAGCGTTAAGTTATCAGTTTTGGTTCTAATGTTCAAAACATGTCCCTAACTAATAATATTATTACTATAGGCTACGTTTATTTCTCACAGATAATACATAAATGTATAAATAACCAGTTAATTATCTGCTCTCTCTTCTCTCCTAAATAACCTAGCCTCCAGGGTACTGAACCTTAAGAGGGGGAGGGGTTTACAATAAAATAATTACGTCGCTCTTCTTTTTCTTAAGTCAACAACCCGAAAGTTGGTGTGATGTGGTCACCATCCCTCCGGCTCGGCCTTAGGCTGGTTAGCGCTGGCTGCACCATCTGGTAGAAATCCCGTGTACTAGGGAGTTCAGTAACTGCCTTATACACTGACTTTCTATGAGCGAGCACTAAAGAGCCCACGACCTTTCCCGGAAAAGGTATTTCCACATACCTTTCAGGATTCTTTTACATGCTACAATCGACATGGGACCGGCGGCTTTACTTCCCTTCCGAAGGTAATTGTGAAATTTGTTGACCTCGGTTGGGTTTGAACCCACGAATATCTGATCCTGATGCGAGCACTTTACCCCAACACCAGCGAGGTCGACACACCTATCTTAGTCAACCTAAATTACCTCAGTTGATCGTATATCGTGTGCGCAAGTGCAAACTCCCAACACCTGGTGAAGATAGTCGCTCCTGTTTCAAAAGGCTCTTACATATCCACCTGAGCATGTGAACAAGTCCACGACATTTTGAAACCAGTCTACACCCTTGTCCCTCACGGCCGCCGTATCAAGTCTCGGACCAACCCCACACTCGACTGGTAAGTTGGCTTAGCCTGTCTGTCCTTCTTCCCTCCCTCCTCATCCTATGTGTACATCGTGTTTCAGTCGATAGAACAAGAGTCGCGTGGTTTAGCATGGTGAGATAACACCCATCTCCTCTCTGCACCCCACTTAGCTCGCTCGCCTGGAGTTTGTTACTTTAAGAGCTTTTATTTCTCCTCTCCGGTCCTCGCTGCGACGAGCTCAAGTGGCAGTATCGAAACAGGCGCAGCGGGGTGGCCTCTGGGACGGCGTGTAGCTATGATTGACACCTTCTCCTTGTCATCCCCCTGGATTCGATAGGTGATCTTTTGATAGTATTCTCACGGTTGGCTTCTCCCCCTCCCCACGCCGGTTCTTTAACCCTCCTCGCCGTGTTCCCTGGATCTCGTATACTCCAAGACACTCGTAACTTCTTTGATAAATCCTCACTTTAGCTTACCAACCGGGATTCGAACACAAATTTATTGATAATCTTTCAAGGTTCTTCAGCCGTGACCCCACGAGTTTGTGAAGGTGGAAAAAGAGTCACATTAGAGGTAAGGTCTTAATTTTGACGTAAGATCAAATTATATTTAACAAAAGTGTGTCGGTATTCTCACAACACAGAGAACAAGTTTAGATGTTCTTTGGTTGATTGATGTTGTAGTTTGGTTTTTTAAATAGTGACGGTTTCATGTTTTGTCTAAAGTGGAACGTTACTCTCTATTTGTTCAACTTTTCCATACAAATCGTGTTGACAAGTCAGTCTTTGATAAAAGGGAACTGTCAACTGGTGAAGTATGTGTGTGTCTGTATATATATATATATATATATATATATATATATATACACAGGTATTGTGCAAATCGAGCCTTCACATAAATCGATTATACATTTTCGGCCCTGAGGTTATATAGTAGTTTCTTTAACTCGACTTGTAGAGAAAATGTACTCGCATTTTCGTGGAGGGAAATAGGAAAACCATTTGGGGGGGGGCACCCCACCGAGATTTGAACCTTTATCTCCCAGTCATAGGCAGTTTAGTCTAATTTTAGAGTAGCTCCTTAGACAATGTGGCCACCGAAGCGGGTATTTACGCTCTTGTCTTCAAATAAACACTGCCCTACTGTGGTTACAAGTTTATTTGTTGAATTAGTAGACAAATCAAAGAGTTTCCCGCTTTAATACTAGAATTTTTTTTTCCATTAGGGTGTCTTAGGTTAAGTTGGTGTGTAAGTATTGAATTAATATCGGGCTTAAATCAATTGAAAAATGTCGGTTTTAAATCAAATATTTTGTTAATTGTTATAATGTTAATTTCTTTCAGCGGTTCGTTGCTATTTTCCCCTTTTTCGTGCCGGTTGTGTGAAACGTAACAATTTTAAAAAAATCCCAACGCCAATGTGTTGGACATTAGCTATTTAAATATGTTTGCAGGCCTATATATAGTCCTCCACCTTAGCTCACTCGGTAGCACGTATGTCTACTGAACTAAGAGTCCCAGGTTTGAATCCCATCACGTCCCCAAAAGTGTACTATTGGTCAAATTTGTTACTTCCATTTTTACGATTTAAAGACTGGGTATAATGTTTGTTCTAGAATTAAGTTGGTTTGTAGGCTGTGTGTTGATACGAGTATATTCAGTCGGTTCATAAAGTGCACTTTAAATACCCCAGATAAATTATATATAAGTATATAATCCCACGAGACAAAATGAAAGAGAACGTTAAATGCACCAGTATTCGCCTGGAGAAAGGATGGTGAACACCACTGTGGCTGTGAGAGTAGTGTGTGGAATATTCCCAACGCACACAATTTTGAATATAACCGGGTCTCTCAAGCCATAGTCAAGCACACTATTGCACACCCAACTTTTCTGATACTCCGTCTCTTGAATTACTACGATCCAATAGTTGTTTTTTAAATATTCCTGTTTTATATACATTTATTTACTCATAAATAATGTTATTTGCCATTCCTACCCCTCCACTACCACCAACATCTAATTGATAGATGTAAACAACTTTGTTAATTTGTTTAATAACTTTATTTTACGTAATGGCTTATTTATGTACGCCACGATTCAGTTCGTGAATTATTGTCTGTTTTATTTCCATCCACGGTGATACTGACTGAATATCACCTTATGTTGTTTGAATATGATAATAATGAACGTTATAAAGAATATTTATGAACACCTCAAGCATTTATAATTTTCTCAAACATCATCAGAACTTTCATATTGTTTACACTACAGTTCAGCCATGGAACACATCACGAATACCACTAGCGCTAAGGAATCGTTGAGCGTTCATGTTAGCAACTAATCGTCTGACAGAAGACGATCGAAAATCTTATGGAATTCAAGTGATCACAAAACCACAGAGAGGCTAATGGGAAAAATAGGTGTTTTTTTCAGACCACCGTGAACTTCGAATTTGACGTGATGAAAATTAGTAAGAATTTAATTCCCTATTAGATATTATTTTATTTTCACTTTTATTATTAAATTTAATTCCTGTTTTGTTTATCCAAAGCTCATGGCGAACCTTTTTGACCGATGTTATGGTTCACTGGTGTTCTCTTTGGACTGTAAAAAAGATAACACTTTTGAATTGTTCTAGAAGAAAGACTTGAAAAAAATATTTTAAGAGTTTTTGTTTTTCTTACGGCTTCTAAAAGGTGTTGGGAAAAACCTTTGATATTTTCCGTAGAATTTAATTTAACGAGACAACACACTAAAGATATATTTTTATCTTTTTTAGTTTCTACCGACTGACTATCTCTCTCTCTCTATATATATATATATATATAATTATTTTTTTACTCCAGTATTTATATTCATGTCGCCGCAAATTCCCTCACCAATATATTCTCGATATATCTTTGGCATACTAATGGTTCATTACTTGATTTATACCACATATATTAATCCCATTGTTTAGCATGCGTTGTTTTAAAAGGTTCCGTTACAATAACACGTGTCTACGTATTAGTAATTACCCTTAAAATTCACGCTCACGCAAATATATTTGGACATATTTCTCGGCACTAACTTATTTTATATAATTTTGTGTACAAAACCTAAAATTTAAAAAAAAAGGCAATAATATTTTTTTATTCATACATTTTCATGGTTTTCAATCAAATCGAGCTGAAAGTATGGCAAGCCTTAAGCAAATTTTGGGGATATATTGTTAAGTACTCAAAATCAATAAATATATCTTAACTTTTAAATAACAAAAATGAACGGAATCGTCAATTTATTTGAAATATTAATCACCCCTTCAACTAATCATAAAGAAAATTGAAATCAACCACACATTATTTTGATTGTTTTTTTTATCTTACCTTTTCTAACATATCAAACTCCTACTTACAAACTAACTCAATTCTTGAGTATTAAATAACACACAGTCCCCCGCCCATTAATTCGTCACCCTTTAAGGGAAAAGAAACCCCAATTTCACCACTGATAAGTTTTTTGGACACGCTTTAAATTAAAGCCAAGACCAGCAGTCGCTAGCGATCTAGTTGGTCCATAGCGTCCTGTAATAGCATGTACATATACATATATACACCTAGTTTAGTTAACAATCGTCAGTTCAACCTGTATATGGGATGCGCATATAAATAAAGACACACCCATCCCCCACTTTACATAAGCGACACACTGACTATGTCACTATTAAATCAGATTTTTTTAAAAGGCTCAAACATATTTGGCTAGCCTTAATATCTTATCATATCCTCTTCACCTCAAAGTTGATTGCCTGTAGATATGACGGCGCCGAGGGTGTGGCTGGATTCTGTGTGGTGGTATGTGATGGGGTGAGGTGCGGGTGGAAGATATTCTCCCCGAACAACCACTTCAGATAAACTTGTTTCGAATTCTGTGGTTGTCATGACGCCAATTCCGACCTCTGCATAGTGACTTACAGATTCTCACAACTTTCTTTTATATAATATATACAGATATATATCTTCCTCGCCTTTTATTCCTCCCACTATCGTTTCCTACACACGATAGAAACCGTCTTCCTCTTTGGCGAGCGGCATTGCGCCACATTGCTATACAGCGTTTATTTTTCTCTCGCTTTCTTTCATTCTTGGCCCTTTCTCCTTCTGCCACGTTTAGAATTGAAAATGTCGGGGAATTTTTCCTCGGAGGGAGGGGGGAAAGTACCTCCTAAACCACAAGAGAAATAAACGCAAAATACAGCCGTAAAGCCTGATATATGGGGTGGGATTGTGTCTGGTATTTGTTGCGGTTCAGCCAGATAGTTCAGCGTCTTGTGTCTGGACAGTGTTTTACCTAAATTTTAAGCTGCATTTGGTTTCAAAAGCATTAAAAATATTACCTACAAATGGTTTTTCCTCTGTCCTGTTTCTTAGCCCATCCGGTAGCGGGACTACAAACACCCAATGTCATATTTTGTGATGGATCTGCAGGTCCTGCGGAGAAAAGCTTAGTTTGGCTCTCTCTCAATCAACTGTTGCCAAATCTCCTCGCTCTCAGTTATGTCCGAAGGTGATGTGGTGGGGTAAGAAGGAGCTACCGGCAACCTCGACTAACCAGCGTTGCCAAACTTGTATTGTATTTGAGGGGAGATTGACCCTACGAAAACGAGAGAATGACAACGCTGTTTCCCAATAGTAACCATGAATTTCCCTCAGAGATTATATACCGTATAGATCTACTTTCACGTATTCATACGCCAATTCATGTGAACTTTAACATTGACGTTTGATAGATATAATGAATACCTATATAATAGTTATAATAATATATTAGAATATTATCAATGATTACAAAATAAGTTTAAACATCCAAACGGTTATGTTCATAAGCTCGTGTTTCGATCATATTAAAACGCTTTGAAGAAAAAATAATTAAAAACAAATTGTTTGTTGTGAAAGTTTTGACCACCAAAACATATAGGAGCTCAAAATATGTTCTTTTAGATCATTATGGTTTGGCGAATGGATACATGAGAATATATCTGGTAGCTCTTGCTAGTTGTCATTCACCAGCGATCCCACGCTGGATAGACTGTAGAGTCTCTCTCTCACTAAAATACGTCAGTTCTGATCACATGTATTACCACCCGATACGGGTCTGAGAACACGCATCTTCTAGCTGTTATGTCGTCTCCCCCTCACCCTTTCCTTTCACTCTCTTTGAAGTGGGCGGTCTCCCTTCAAGATGTACAGTAAATAAACTGCCCTCTTCATCCTGGCCGTGTGCCAAATGACACTAGGGACGGGCTGTCGCTATACGTGAGGTCAAGGAGGTTAGTGTTCTGAGATGGCCACGCCTCCCACTTCTTCATCCGTTTTGTTGTCTACCCCCCTCAATGTCTTATATAAAATGTTTATCCTGCATTTCCAATCACTTTAAGGTACTTTTACGAAGTTTTTTTTTTACCACGATATAAAAGGGAAACGCCCACAAATGGAGATTTTTGTTGGTAGTTTTACTGTATAAATAAATCTTCTTTTCCATTTTCAAAAGATGTTTTGTTGATTTCATCGCTTAGCCGATTTTATTTTATTGGTCGACTTTCATTTTTGTTTTCCGTTTAGTTATCGTTTCCTCTTAGATAATGTATTAATTTATTTAATAATGATAATAAGTGAGAACATAATCTACTTAGGCCTACACTTTGAATAACTAAATAAATGCATATTTGACAAAAACTTATTTATATCTACTTCTAAAGACTTTTAACGTTTCCCTAAATTAAAGGTACTAAACTACATTTGTTTGGATAAAAATCCGTGTTCAATCGGCTGGTAATCCAATGAAGTATTCTCTGCCTTTTGCTCTTAACATCTCCCTGAGAAATAGCCTCACAACTCACCCATAATGCCCTCGTTACTCCGGGGCCAGAGGTAGGGTTTATCTTTTTCTGGGTCGAAACGTTTTCCCCAGTGTGTATGCCATGCACTCTGCTATCGCCCATTCTCTGTTCCGAAACTATTGTTGTTCTTTCTCTCCCAATTCCCAATCCGATCTAACGACATCATTTCCCAAAGACTTTGCTTCTAACTCTACTTACAAAATTGCAGTTTTATCAGTCCCGATGCCTTTTCTTTCTTCTTCTTTTTTTTCGCTCCATTTTGCCGCGCCATCAATTTAAATACATTGTATTTTATCCACCTATAAGGTCATGGTAGGGTTTTGGTCATTGGCTGTTTCGTTCAGGTTGAAATATTCCCGTAACTTTGCTGTTATATTCTAGTACAGACATACTAAAGTCCTGATTCGTTTTTTGAACCAACCCACAACTATAATTAGGCTGCCAAAATGTTAACCCAACCCAATTATGTTTTGTGCTTCGCGTCTTATAACCTATCCGTACTATACGAACACTAAAGCTAACTGAGCAATCTAGAGTTTTGAGGAACTGTACCCACATTTGCGTGGGGGGAAAGAGAGAGGAAAACCATTTATTAAAACACCATATATTCTCCACTAACGGCTTGCTAGGCCATTCGTGGCTACACATACCTTATAATATAATAACCTAAGGCTAGGACATATCAGGCACAACATCCATCTTGGGCCGTTAATTTATCAATGTGAATGGGTAAACCCATATTTTCGTCAGTGATAAATGTTCGGCCATACCGGAAATCGAACCTGGTACTATTAGCTCAGCTGGCAGACACGCTAACGACTGATATAAGGTGTCGCATGCCACTGATTCAACTCCAAATGCTAATTTTCACATATATTTCCGCGTAGAAAACAATCTTAAATTAATCCCTGTCTTGAGTGTATGTGTAGGCTTATATATCTGTATACAAAATTGGGTTAGTGAACGTGAACTTTCTGTACGCGATATTTTTACATGTGTCTTACAAACAAACTTAGCCCATGACTGCAACCAATACGTGATATACAGCAACTATATATTTAGTACTGGGCTAGCCGGGTGTATCCAAACCTATTCGTCATAACCGGGCTGAATAGACCATGGCTGACCTAGACTTGAGGTCGACCACTATGGCAGTTTAGCTACTAAGACTATCTCCTTGTGTCTGCCCATTAATTTCCACACGTAGGTGGGGTTGACAACCTTTTTTGGGGGGCACCGATCCACCTATAAACTCATCAAAGGTTCCACAATCATCCATCGTTTCTACTCTCAACTTTTATATTGTCTATGCATCTTATATTTATTCCTTAAAATCAACCTTAATCAAATAATTATGTTCCCATTATTCAAGAAAAAATATAGGATGAATAAAATGTATATTTTTATATTAAACTATTTTGTTTTCAAATAACTTAATATATTATGACCGATCAAGGTCACTTAAATATTGTTTGATAATAATATTTAATATATTTGAAAGCGTAAAGGACTCAAGTATAGGTTGTTTTTTTATTTATCACCGCGTCTTATTATTTGTTTGGGTTATACGCTAATGAGCTTGATATGAGGAATGTTGAAGTTAGAGTAATTTTACCCGCATTTGTGTGGGGAGAAAGTGAAAAACCATTTAGGAAAAAAAACACCTCAATACGCCCTAGCGTTATTCTAACCCCGTTATTACTGTCATCGGCAGTCCTGTCTATTGTGAGAGTGACGCCTTAGACCATATGGCCGCCGAAGCAGTTATATTTTCATATTAAACTATTTAAATTGTTTTTTCTAACTCTACCGATAATGACGGTTTGATGTTATTTTGGTCACACTCAAATATTATTCGAAAGTACTTGATATATTTGGGAGATAAGAAGACTCAAACGTTGAATTTTAATGACAATGTAGTTTTCTTGTGCGATGGACATAAAATGGCCGCGAGATTGACCGGTTGTTGTCTACTTCCTTAAACCATACGACCATAGAAGTGAGTCATAGCGCGCTCTTTTCAAAAGCGAAGGAAAAATAAACCGCTTCATTGCATTGGTCAAATTACATTCATGTCTTTTTGTTTAGGTCCTTGTTGTTTTAAAAAGAACTCCAAAGAAACCCCCACCTTGTGAGGGAAGGGGGGGGGGCTGGTATCTCTGTCGCCTGGAAGCAATCATGGCGGGGAAGCTCAGCGCTGGACGGTGGCGGACGTTGAATGGGCTACCATACAATCTGTCCCGGTCTCTAATCCTCCCTCTCTTGGGGGCCGGACTCTACCCGCCTCTTCCACTCATGTCCCGTGTTCATTTCCAGTTAAACTCTCTTCTGGAAGCTGGATTTGACACGGCGCGGCGGGCAAGAAAACCAGCCTCGCTCTATTCCTTCTGTGGTCGTAGGATGACAGTACGCGCGCTGACTGGAGGGGGAGCATTTAAATGTTCAGTTGCACTGAAATATCGGCGAGCGCTGAACAACTCGAGGGAGAAAGAACAAGTTGGTTTGGTTAGGACTTTATGACTGAGGTCTTTGTGTTCACATCCAGTGCCCTATTTTCTATTATTATTATTATTATTATTATTATTATTATTACCACGTCTTACTACCCGTTCGGGTTGTACGCACTTACACTAATGTGTAATGGTAGAGTGATTGTGAGATGAAATGGAGGACCTACAGTTTAACGTGGAATCCGAACCACGGTGGAGGCCTGGCATTCCCCACATTCACAAGTTGTGATTAATACACGTCTTGTCAGAGATGAAGGAAGGGTTTGGTGATCAGATAAATCTGTGCCGGGACCGAGGATTGAACCCCGGACCTCCAGCACAGAAGTCTGACACATTACCCCTAGCCCGCAAGGTCGCCCTATTTGCTATTGATGACTAGACTTTCATAGAAAGAACCTTCTCTTACAGCTAGAAAAGCTAACAAATTAACTTTCATGTATTCCTACGTCAAGTCATCTGATCTGTACCTTTTACTTTTGTTATTATATTATCAATACCTTTAAAATAACACTAATAGAGAATTGCTATCAACAAATATGTTTGTATTTTTTTAAAGTTTTTTCTCGCCAGAATCATATCTGATAAACTCGCTTTGCTCGTTGTGGGCTCCGCCCCCGAAACCCCAGTGAGGGTAGACTAATGTAATTCCAGCGTTGTTTTGAACGTTTATTTATTTTTACCATTTTATGATTCTAGATCTATGTAATAAAAACATAACTTATTTTTTAGCATCGCGTCTTACGAACCGTTTGGGTTAGACGCATATGTAGGCCCTACTAATTACTCTAATATGTTAAGGATTAGAAAGGTTCCATTTTAGTTTATTTGCGTGGAGGCCGAGTAAGAAAGAAACATCCTCAGTACTCCCGACTGGGATTCAAACCTCGATCTCTCCGTCATCGGCAACTTAGTCTAATGTTAGAGTGACGCTTCAGACTATGGGACCACTGAATTGGATAAAAACAGAAATGAAACAGTTGCTTGGTGTTAAGAATTATGTTAAAGTGTTTAGCTCTTATGATATATATACATATATTGCTGTAAAATTATATTTATACTGCCAATGTACTCTAGTATTTATTTTTTTAATTTATAGTAGAGGATTTTATTACTTAAAATATGAAATAATGCAACTAAGAAATCTAAAACAAAATGTGAATGTTGAAAATTTTTATTTGAAATTATTAGTAATAATTTAGATTGAAACATCATGTAAGTTTTTTTCACCCACAAAAAATAATTCTAAATAATGTAATTGATTGTACTTAAACTTTTTATGTGCTTCAGAGTATAGCTTGGGTTTGTAACTCAAATATTTTTTCTTTTCAGGTATGTGATGTTTGCCCTCTCGAACACCTCTGTTGCATAGTAAACTCATTCATGATGTAAGTAATCAATCTGGACATTTTATGTTATTTTACTCTTGTAGAAATATTTATTAATAAACTAAAACTCATTCGAAGGAATATCTGTGCACTGAATAGTGTTGAATTCCGCCCAAATGGTTCAAATTTAATGTACAATTGATGACAGTAAGCCTTGTATCGCATGTATAGTATACAAACTATAAGTGTTGAAACAAGGTGCTGCTCTATTATTATCATCATTTTTATTAGTAGTAGTAGTAGTATTATTATTGTGTTCTGTCTTACGACCGGTCCATTCTTTTTGTCAGGGAACTTAGACCGCCAATGCAGTCCTCTTCCTCCTTCTTTAGCAACCAGAATTTTCTTCTCTCCTTCAAGTCATCCAATATATGAATCCGCCTTATTCCTTAGCTCCTCTTTCCCTCAACCTTTCCTTTTATGACGTCGTGCAGAAGACAGTTCCTCCTAAGGATGCATCCGATATAGTTTGCTTCATACCAAAGAATCACATCCAAAATGAATCTCTTCTCAACCACACTTCTTAGGACTTGTTCATTTGTCCCCCTGTCTGTCCACCTGATCTTCTCAGGTCTTCTTACCCACTCTTCTTACCCATTCTTCTTAGGACTAGTTCATTTGTCCTCCTGTCTGTCCACCTGATATTCTCACCCCCTCTTCTTAGGACTTGTTCGTTTGTCCCCCTGTCTGTCCACCTGATCTTCTCACCCCCTCTTCTTAGGACTTGTTCGTTTGTCCTCCTGTCTGTCCACCTGATATTCTCACCCCCTCTTCTTAGGACTTGTTCATTTGTCCCCCTGTCTGTCCACCTGATCTTCTCAGGTCTTCTCACCCACTCTTCTTAGGACTTGTTCAATTTGTCCCCCTGTCTGTCCACCTGATCTTCTCACCCACACTTCTTAGGACTAGTTCATTTGTCCACCTGTCTGTCCACCTGATCTTCTCAAGTCTTTTCCATCTTCCAGGGAGTCCAAGTTTCTGCTCCATACATCGCGATGCTCCAAATGTAGCATTTCATCAGTTTCTTCCTCAGTTCCAAACTCGGCTTGCTGGTCAGCAGTAACCTCTTCTTGTTGAAAGCTTACCTTGGTCATTTTTCAGCTCTTTTGAGTACGTTTGGTCACTGTTAATTTCCAGTGAAAAGGTGGGGAGGGGAAGAAGGAATCATCACGTGTCCGCCACGATCACTTATGGAAGTTGTCATGTGTGCCTGGACCACGGGACGGAGAAGGCTTTGTTCCGCTCTAACGGTATAGTTGGTTACACATTGAGCTGTAACAAACTACTTGAAATATTTCCCTTCGTTAATAATTATATAAGTTATACGCTCTTTACTACATTTTTTAAAATACTCTATTCTAAAGTTTCATTAATACTGCTTTAGCTCTATTTTCCTAGTCCATGGAAATATAATAATAACAAAATTAATCGCGTATGTCTGTCCGTGTGTGCCTTCTTATAGCTTTTGAACAAATTGACCAAATCTTTTACACATATAATATTTTAGATACCATTGTTTGGCAGTTTTTATAATATTTGTTCTAACTTGATATAATTTTGGTATCAAAGCTTTCTAATATTCCTAACAAATAGGACTTTCTTCCTGAATAGATCTATAACTCTCAAAATGCCTATTAGACATCGATATTTGTGCTGTCTTCACTGAGGAAATTAATATGATTAAAATATATTTTTAAATCTTATAAACGCTTTATTATTTGTTTGGGTTAGGAAATACTTTGTCTTAGAAAGTGATGTCTTCTTCTGAAGAGTGCTGTCATAATCCACAGTTTGGTTAAATATCTTGTTTGAGTTGAACTAAGTTTCTAAATGACTTAATGTTCTGGGACACGGGTTCTTAGTATTTTATTTGATCGCATTTTAAGAGAACTAGACATTGTGTTATTTAAAATTTGTTCAATTGGAATAATATGTTGTAAGGGTGCCTTTTCATGTCAAGCCCTTCACCTAAGCTGGTCGTAAACTTGACTATTTTTAATTTACTTCAAGTTTTTTATGATATGTGGTTTTTGTGAGAACCTTGATATTAACTAACCAAACCATATAATTTATTGAATAAATTGATAAAGTTTAATTTTAGAGAAATGCATTAGCTAATTGTTGAAGGATATTAACATCCCCATTGAACCTTATCGGAGATCAAACCTAGGCTGTCGGCTCGAGCATGCTTTCACACATCTAACTCTGCCAAACAACCACTTTTTTTAAGTGAACGTTTTTTCTAGCCAAGCTGCCATAGCACTATAATGCATATTTCGATAGTAAGGTTCATTAAAGTGAAAGGGAAATTTCGACTACCGTATAAGAAAAGACGTCAAAGGATAATGTTAGTTTACTTAGTGCCATTACCCCAAGTCCTATTTGCAAGGGTAGTTAGCATCGTTATTTACTGTTTTTCCTTTAGCTTTCTAGAGGTGAAAAGAAATTACTCCCTTTCCTCCAGCTGCATGCTGTGTCGTTTTCTAGGAAGTCAGTCAGCCATGGCACAATGAGAATTGGAAAGTAGAAACCAAATACCAACACACACGCAGGGCAACGCTGGAGATAACGAAAAAAAAAAAGGAAAGGAAGTTTTGGGACAACTACATTGGATTTCTCCAAGTCGAGCGAGGGTGGGGCGAACTTGTACCAAAGTTTTACCTCCTTCCTTCCCCTCGATCCTGGCGGAAACCTACCCTTTTCTAAATGAACTCTATCAAGTCTTTTTCTATCTTCTCCTGCGCCGGTGTTTTTCGGTATCGCCTCTCTCTCTCTTTCTTTTCTTCGTTTCTTTGGTCGTGTTCCTCCGAAGTTTTCTGCCGCGATGGAGCGGTTTAGTTTGCGCGGGCTGGCTTGCGACCCTGCCTGCCTGTCTGTCTGTCTGTATACGTGTGTAAATACACGGCAACTAATCAAGAAGTTACTAAGCCCGGGGTATCTCTTATCTCCTCCTCCAGAGTCTTGTGTACAGTCCTGGAACAAAGCCCTCCTCCGTCTTGTGGTCCATGCACACATGACAACCTCCATGAGTGATAGCTGCAGTCATATGGTGGGTTCCTTCTCCCCCCCCCCTCCCCAACCCCTGGCCTTTCCCTCGGAAATGAACAGTGACCAAACGTATCCATGAGCTGAAGGGATACCCAGATATTTGATGGGATTCCTGTTTCGTCCTAGATTGTATTTGTTAAATGGTGTTTCTATCTTTAAATTCATGTGTATGTTTGACTACGATTGGTCTTCATTTTTATTGTATTATATGGTTGCGCGTACTTATGAGAAGTTCTAGGTTGTGTAATTGAATTTAGTATTTATCTTAATTTTTAATAGCCGGCTATTTTTCTTTTTAAAACTTAGTAAAAACTAGTCACTTATTAGATCGATAAACCATGTTTGTGTGTCCGTGGGCTGATCTGGTTCGCCGGTGGTGGGAAGTTTAGGGTTCGAATCCCGTTCTGGTGTACCGAGCTAATTTCCCCCTATTAGGCAAATTAAGATATATTACCTCTAAATTCTATCTGTCTCGCCCCCTATTCCATTATTATAAGTATGCGGGTAGTACGGTAGCAGGTCACGGAACGGTTGTGCGTCTTCAGTCAACCAATAACCCCCCCCCCCCCC
>CABEEJ010004899.1:0-27150 GCA_901482245.1 Timema douglasi
AAGGTCTGCTTCGTGGAAGAGCTTGATACAATTTGTACGCCCGCCAAAGAATGCATCCCTAGGGCTGAGAGGCTCCTTGGTATACATCTCGTGCCGGAATACAAATTGCTACAAGTCCTTGTCTGTATGTTTCATCGCATTAAACATACACTCCCACATCTCTACGACCGTGTAGCCGGCATTCTTAAACTTTTACAAACAAGCCATGGTCGCTTCATAACGCGTCTCCATGGTCTCGTGGGGAATATTTTTGATAGGGGTGCGCCTATCAGGGTAACAGAGAGGGCACCCGTGCCAATAACAGTCCCAGAACTGGAAGACGGTGGTGGTATCCACAGCTTTAACAACGCCATCTACACGTCGCCCTAACACATATTCCTCACGGCCGTTACCCGCATGAAGAATAGAGACACCGCGTTGATGGTTCTCCCAACAGAGCCATTGTACAGCGATGTGCGACTGTTGGTCTGCACACCGGTAGCCACTGTTAGGGATAATACCGATAGTATTCTCCTTAAGATGACTTCGGCGGTAAACCAACATGGCCGCTCCAGCTATCGAACACGCCTCTCTGAAAGGATAAACCTTTGCTTTCTCCATGAGCATCTCTCTAAACTCCAGGCAGGCCTTCCGTAGGATCTCTACATCTTTCACACAATACAGTTCCAACTAGCGTTTAAAATCGAAGATATAATTTTCTTTGACCAACGCGTCATACCACTTCTCAAAGTGCTACTTTCCCTCAACTGACATCTCGCCGATGCCGTAGTAATCCTTTGGAGGCAAGGGACCCCTATACCCCACGTTTTCTTTTTGGTTGAAAAAATGGGGGAAATGTCCCTTGGCCAAAGACTCGTCCAAGCCAAACGTTTTGGGCAATTTGGACAACGACATCAGGAGAAAGTTCAGTGAGTCAATAAAGTGGAGCGTGCCGTAACTCATGGACATGATTTTCCCACCGTTCATTATAAGTTCTGGAGTACATTTTTGTACATCCATCATAAATGTTAAAATAAAATTTTCATTATAGGATTTTGCGTTATGGCCGAGGAGGGTGATATCCTTAAATTTTGAGGCTTTAATTTGTTCTATAAATTCAAAAAATTGGGCCATTGTGGTATAACCCTTGAATTTGCGAGTCCTATCGCCCCCACAGTCGGTGCAATGATGGTCATTTGCATCTATATGAACGCAGGCCTTGTAACACGTCTGCACGACACATAGTTTAGGTTCGTGCAAGTACGTGCCGGCCGCACCTTGAAGAAGCGTTTCTTGCCTGCATTCAAAATCATAGAATACAAACATGAAATTACTCTTTTCCAGTGACGGCTTTGATGGGGCCTGCTTCATTTAACAGAAATGACCAGAAGGACGATATGAATCTCATACTCTACAAAAAGTCTCATAACACCTATGTGAATAATTTGATCTTTCCAAACTGAAAAATTGCCCGCATACCTCGCAAACCTTTTTGACATCACAGACCGACCTGTGACCTCAGAAAAAACCTGGACGGTTATGGTTATCAAAGCATGTCTGGTTTGTGAACCAACGCCCGCAGTCTTTACAGACCACAAATCGGCCTCCACTACAAACCGCTTTAGCGTAGAACTTTTTGCACGCGGATGCACATTTGTGCTCGTTCTTATGATAAAACGGCACACGACATTCGCGGCAAAAGTACCCACACTTAAATGTGGCTTTCAAGGATTTTATGACGTCAAAATGATTTTGCTTATCGTCGTGAAAATACAAATCAAGGTAGCCTTTAAAGGAATGTTCGGAGGGAGTAGGCCACTCTTATAAGACCTGTCTCCCTCTACGTTCCCTAAACACCGTGATTTTGTATTCGGAGAGGTATGTTTGAAATTGTTTCAGTTCAGTGAGCCCACCACCTTTCAAAAGATTCATACGGGCATCACGGCATAAATCTTCTGCTTTGAGTTTTTGAATAAGACGACCCTTTTTGATTTGTTTAAAGGTGTTCACATCCATGCAATCCTGGTTCTCTTTTATTATCACATATAGCTTTGGCGACAACCAATGCATGGGCAAGGCAAAGTGTGTCGTCATTTTGAATTGTAATTATCCCTTTGTTATTACGGCTATATGTGCTTGCGGGAGTGAGTTTATCACAATAACTTTTACCACTCCCACGAGGCTCCTTAAAATGGCTAAGTTTAACGTACAGTGGTGCTGTACTAAAAAACAAACTATTACTCTGCAACACACGACTTACGTTATCAAACACGGTTCTAGCGTCTAAGTGATCTGCTCGTCTAAATGAAACGTACACAGGGCTCAACGTAAAGTCAGTGCTACTCAAAAGAAAGCCGACGTGGTCATCGGCGCTAACGCCATGGTCCTGCAGCCGATGTAGCAAATTAGTAATTTGTTCTTCAAGCCAGCTTAATGCGTCACGATCGCTTGCTGGAGCACCAAGATGTACGGTAATTTCTCTACCAGTATAAAAGAAACGCCTCAATTGTTTAATCCTCTCTTCTACGATACGAAGAGGGATACCATTTGACAGGGTACCGCCTACCTGATTTACCGAGCCACTAACTCCCGGTTGTGGGGCAGAAGATGGTCCCACAGTAGCCGGCTCCACGGGCCCCGTCTCCCGCACCGCAGCTTGGGCTCCCGTGGTATGGTGCGGGACACTAGTTGTCAGTGGTGGTGGTGGTGGAAGTACCGTGCCGCCGTTTTCCGCCTCCAATTCAACTGTAAAAAGTAAGCACTATTACAAACATGCGCGTATTTTTTCTTTAAAATGTGTAATATGTTAAATTTTTTCCCTAAACATAATTGCTTTAGCTGAAACCAACATTCACAGAAGCGAGCCCGCATTTGCGTGGAGGGAGAGTGAAAAAATGCTCTTAGTTTAGCCTAGTAAGATTCGAACCTCAAACTCATCTCTTTGATACTTTTGGTATTAATATAATATGTTAAAAAAAATTCCTTAACATAATTGCTTTAGCTGAAACCAACATTCACAAAGTGTGTTCACCATAAAAAAAATATCATCGTGCCATTGTGATATAGGTAGCCCTAAGTGTTTAGTCATAATATATAGTTGTTTTAAGTGAAATTTATTTTTGTAGTTTATGTTTATATTATTAAAACAAGTCATTTTATCAACCGAGCTTACGTCTTAAGATATTTTTCGTTTGAATTTGTTCAACTACTTACATCCGTAATTAATGTGGAGATTTATTGAACAAAGAGCCTCAGATTTTATTTTCTACCTGAGAAAATAAATAAATGAATGTATATATATTTGAGCAGATTAGGGTCTTATCTTCTCGTAATGAATTGATAGCAAGAATACCGGGTGTTGTTTCTGAAGCCTGCATAATGAGTGGATAGACAACCCACAGCATTTAACACAAAGTATGCTCGCCTACTCTTACGGGGGTCTCTTAGGTGGCACATTCATTTGACACGTATGATTAGCCAAATTTGACTTTATAACTGCGCTCTTTAAACTGAGTGATGGCTAAGAAAATGTGTTCAGCCCATTTCAAAAACATTTGTTTAGTTATCATAAGCTACTAGCTGCCGCCTATATTTGATTAATTGTAAGATGTATCTAGATTCAGCTGTATCCGTAACAAGAGTTACTTTAGTTTATAAACTAAGCCCAACTTTTAAGATTATGTGTAGGTGATAAACAAAAGACGGTAAAAAAATGGCAGAGTAAATGTACAACCTTTAACTAAAAACATAAACCGAGTGAAAGCTAATGAAAAATACAATTTACTATTCAGTCTGCAATGTGTAAACATACATCAAAAATATTCATAAGAACAATTAATTTTAGTAAACATTTATTTTTTTACAAGTAGAGTGGAATTTGTATGCCCTATCTTCGTTAGGAAAGTTTTTAAGTGCCAACCAGAAACAAATTTAGTACAAGAAGGATAAACTCTCATTTTCAGCCCCTGTTTGGATTCGAACCAGTGTCCCTTGGAACTGCATACATATAGGTTTTGTCTCTCTCTTTCTCTCTTTAAATTGGGTAATATTCCAATGGCTTTATTTACAACCCACACACATCATAAATGAAAGTGTATAGACTTTTGTTTACTCTTGGTGAAACATGAATTTAATAACTGTCTAAAGTGGCGATTATAATTTTCTGCCTTTGTACAGGAAATGAACCCGTGACCATGAGTTTACTATACAGACACGCTATCGTAGACACTAAAGTGATGCTTGAATATTTAATCGATCACACTGTAAATCGGCAATTATAATTTTCTGTCTTTGAACCCAGGACCCATTAAATCCTTTATTGGAACATGTACAAAATACCAGTCAGGGCAGTTATTTTAAAAACTAAACCAGTATTTTCGCTTATGCCCCGAAATTGAACCAGGGACTACCCCAATTGCTCAGCAGGGTTTTTAAGTGTATAAATCGTACAGGTACTATACACTAAACGAACTAGTACAATCTCCCAGCTGACAATTGGGTTCGTTCTCGTGAAGATATAACGGTGTTTGCGAGAGCGAGAGAGAGCTACACATATAGTATAACTTCAGGCTAGTGGCTACTTGTAGACAGTACTTACATATCAGCGGTCAAGGGTGTCCAAATCTGCCCAAACAGAGGGGGGCGCATTTCCTTCGACGTAGAGGGGCGCCTGCGAGAGGATGCCTGGGGGTGTTGTGGGGGTAGCCGTGTCCGGCGGGGGGCCTGCGATGACGTCGTGCGCGGCACGGACCAGTGGGGGTGCCTCCGGTGGGGTAGATGTCGGCACACCCATCGCTATGTTACCCAGAAGACCCTCATCCAACCCGTATGGATCCCAGTAGTCTGAAATTAAATAAATACATATTAATTAACATTTACAGAAAATAAAAAAACACTGACAAGTCTATCGTAGGCAGCTAAATAATTACCCATGGACCAGTCACCATCCGCTCTGCAAACCCCATTTTCTGTAAACTGCAGCAGCTGGTCCAGGCTTTTGGGATCCTCAGGTTGTACACCCCCGGCAATCATTTGGGGCTCGTCAACTAACAAAAAAAGAACACCATTGTACGCCACAGATGTATTAAGCAAAAAAAAACCATTGAAATATACAAAACAACAATACCTGAATTTAGACAATTTTCTAGCGACTCAAAACTCATCTTGATGATCACTGATGTCAATTACAAATTGAAATGACCGATTGTGATTATTTAGGGGGTGCCTCCGGTGGGGTAGATGTCGGCACACCCATCGCTATGTTACCCAGAAGACCCTCATCCAACCCGTATGGATCCCAGTAGTCTGAAATTAAATAAATACATATTAATTAACATTTACAGAAAATAAAAAAACACTGACAAGTCTATCGTAGGCAGCTAAATAATTACCCATGGACCAGTCACCATCCGCTCTGCAAACCCCATTTTCTGTAAACTGCAGCAGCTGGTCCAGGCTTTTGGGATCCTCAGGTTGTACACCCCCGGCAATCATTTGGGGCTCGTCAACTAACAAAAAAAGAACACCATTGTACGCCACAGATGTATTAAGCAAAAAAAAACCATTGAAATATACAAAACAACAATACCTGAATTTAGACAATTTTCTAGCGACTCAAAACTCATCTTGATGATCACTGATGTCAATTACAAATTGAAATGACCGATTGTGATTATTTTTGCCCTATTTATAGCCATCTCATAGGGTTTGCCGACTGTAATGACCTAAATACGGTAATGTGTCTCTGCGCATGCGCAATACAGATCTGTCCATAAGACCATTTGTAGATCCCGTTATTTCATTAGTCGGCTCCTACCTAGCGACGTGTACGGAGGTACCTGCTCGATGCTCTGTTCATGCAACTGTGGGGTAAACTTTAGTGGTGAATGAATAGCAAATGATGGTGCACAAGTGCTCGCGCACAGAATGACTAAGCACGGTGGTGCAAACAGGTGGCGCGCAAAACTACCCTCCATCCACGCAGATGAAGGTACTTTTTTTCAATTCGTCATGGAAGATTATCAAAATTTATGTTTTAAACAATGTTCTACTTTTAGCAGACATCTTCGAATACTTCAGCTTTGTGTTTTGAGTACTATAAATTAGACTGTCTACATTTTTTTGCACAACCCCTGGACTAGCACGTGAGACATTTTTATGGAACTACTGACATTGAAAAGGGGTCGGCACTGAGGATTGAACCCCGGACACCCTAGCATTGAAGTCTGACACCCTAACCCCTAGACCACCAGATCACCTTGCGGTCACAAACTGCCCACTGAGTTTTTTTCATTCACCCCCGTTGTGGTACGACGACTATGAAAGTAACGTATTTTATGATTTATTTCGCGCGTAATTCCTTCACCTCTGACAAGACGCAGGAATTCCAGACCTCCACCCTGGTTTGGATTCCATTTTAATCTGTAGGTCCTCCATTTTCATCTCACATTCACCCGAACGGGTAGTAAGACGCTGTGCTAGGTATCCTGGGTTTCCCAACCTCCCTCCACGCAGATGAAGGTAAATTCAACCTTGGGTAAATAAGCGAGGAGGCCCTTGTTCTTTAACACCTAATATGATTTGGTCAATTATTCCACTCTTGCATCGTACGATTGCCAGCTCTGGTGCTACGTGGTTATTTTAATAAGAGAGAGCGTGGCAAGCTCGATTTCGGACAATGGAATATTGCTTTAGCCGAGAGACAGAAAAATTGGTTTTGTCGTACAGCTAAGATATAATAATATTTAGTACCACGTCTTACTACCCGTTCGGTCTATACGCTATGTGTTAGTAAAATTGTCAGGTATTTAATACAAAAGAGGTGGAAAGAAGCGGAGTTAGACTATATATGTAAGATGTTTGTTATAATAATAATAATACTTTCTACGTATTTCAGACAATATTGTGACTTTATTTCAACTTATCCATAATGTTTGAGACGGGGCTTCTAGGAGGGGGGGAGAGAGAGAGAAGTTTTATCAAACGTCCCAGGTTTGAATCCTGTGTCAAGCAGTTAGCGGAACATTTCTTTGACCAGCTTCAATGAACTCACGAGCTTGAGTATTATATAACGGTATTGTGGTCAATTTGGTCAGCCGTTAACGAACCCGGGTCATTACAGGGAGCTTGGGGGCTGGTGTGAAGTAGTACCAGAGGCAACAAGTGTGTCGCTGTCTATTCTTGGCTCATTAACGACCGGTGAGCGAATTCCTGAGTCTTCGACGAGTGGCTCATTACCAGCAGTTAATGACCGGCAGTCTACAGGTTAATGAGTCTGTAAGGAGCACAGATGTTTAAATTTAACATTTCTTTTACGCCCTTCACAGCTCGGGGGAATTTCCAACAATGAATGGGCAGCGTGAAGAGAGAGAGAGGGGAGGGAGAATTCAAGTGCTTATGACCAGCAGTCAGAGGAGGGAAGTGAAAGGGATGGCTTGGCACTCGGTCAGCCGATGACACTTGCTAAAGAGGGATCTCAACTAGCACCGCGCGTCCCCACTGCTGCCTGTCAATGCTTGTTCTAGCCCCCGACCGCCATAGCGAGAGGTTCTAATAAACAAATCGATGAATAAAAACTCCAACACCTCTATCCTACCAATTAATTAACAATAATCAATTAACAATAATTATTAATTAATCATCCAGAACCAACGCAATTAACAATCATTAATTAATTAATAATCAATTAAAAATTAACAATCATCCAGAACCAACATGTCCGGGTTGGGGGTTGTAGGGGGGAGTTCAGGAGGAGGGTGAAGGAGGAGGGGGCAGGAGGAGGGTGAAGGAGGAGGGGGCAGGAGGAGGGGGAATAACGGCAAAAATCACATTACTATCTCGAGGTGTGACGTAGTGGAGCGAGGTATCAGGCTAGCTACTTGTATGATACTTTAGTTTGGTGTGTTCATATATTCAAAGTCAAAGGGTACCTGTTTGGAAACATATCAGTGTACTTGGCCGGGATTAGAACCCTGACCTCTCCATCATTGGGCAGCCATAAGAGATGAGACGGACGCCTTTGTCTACGTGTTCAGAGGTACGGGTGGTTTACATTTAAAATATTTAAATGTAGGCCTCTAACCTTAACGATGAGAAAAATGTGTTTATATTTTGTTTAAGTGAAAGTTAAAACAGTAGAGGAAAAGGTGTAAATATGGGCAAATACGTTTCCAGCTCTGTCAAGTGCTGCAACCTGGTGGGAGCCATATGAGGGTGTTCTCCCAAGGCCACTGAAGACTAGTGTGTAGTTGGCAAGCGATCTGACACGTAGTTAGTGCGTTACATCGTTATTTTGTTCATCTACGTGCTAAAAACTTTTACAGGTATGTTTATTTAAATTTTTGGGGGGTATTGCGTACACTCTTTAGTTTTACCTAATCTTATCTATGTTTAGTTTAAGAATCAAACTTTTAAGTTATGGTACCTTTTACCTGATAAAACTTAACGCCTGTGAACATGCCGTAGCAATCCAATATGGCAAATATGCTGATAATATGGGCTTCCCCTACTTGGTGTAAATATAGGCTAGTAGCCCATATTTGCACTAACTTTTTTTTCCAATGACAAACGTTTTTGTGTTCCAAGACTTGCCAGTATCTCTTGAGTATCTGAAAGTCCTCCCACATTTAGAATAACTATATTTTATATGTATTTTTTTTATAGTTGGAAGATGATTATTTAGTAATTTTCAGGGGGATTAGTAATTACCATAAAAACAGTGTGATACAACCAGGTGATAATTTTAAATATTAGCTATGTTAACCATTTAAAAGAGGTTGTAAAAAATATGCAAATATTTTTCCGGAATATCACAATTATCAATAATTAACATTTTCCCCATTTATTGCAGAATGCCAAGGAATGTGCCAAGATACGTGCTACAAAATAAACATAAGGCATGGAATGAACAAGATATGGCAAAGGCCATGGTTGCAGTGAGATCAAAGAAAATGGGTACATTAAAAACTGCTAAACTATTTAATATACCTCGCTCGTACCACTTTGCAAACTCTCAGTAAAGAAACTTCTCTCACACCTCAACAAGCAGCCTCTAAAAAGCTCGGGAGAAGAACTATCTTAGGAGAAACTCTAGAAAAGATGTTAGTTGAATACTTGCTTCATATGGAAGCCAGTTACTTTGGTGTTACAATGATGGATTTGAGACGTCTTGCTCGTCAGCTAGCTGTCAAAAATAGTTTGTCCCATCCTTTCCAGTCGGAAGGAGGCAGAGCATGGGCAGATCTATTTCTCCTCCGCCACAAAGCGGTGCTGTCCATCCGTAAACCAAAAGGTACCTCTTATGCCAGAGCTTTGGGCTTCAATAAAGAAAATGTGAGAAAGTTATTTGACATTTTGGAAGAAGCATACACCGAGCACGAGTACTCTGCTGATCGGGTATACAATGTCGAGACATGACTTTCGGTCATCCAGAGTAGGATACCAAAAATTATTGGCAAGAAAAGTAAAAAGATTGAGATGATGAACTTAATGGAGCTCTTGTTCGTGACAGTGAGAGTGAGTTGGAGTTCCCTATTGAGACTGAAAGGTATGGAGATTAAGATGCAACCTGTATTTTCTGTGAAGGGAAATTTACCGATAACATCAAAGGTGAACTGTGGGTACAATGCATTAAGTGTTCAATGTGGTCACAAAGTGAATGTACCGGGGCTGATAAAAATATCTGTGTTTGTAACTATTGTCAGTAGGTTAAGTTACGCAAAACTTTACAGATTTTTTTATTGTTAACTTTATTTATTGATAAGATAAATCATTGACTAATATTGTGAAAAACTATATATATTCTCCTTCTTAAACTACAAGAATTTCCGGGTTTGTATTAAAACAAACTTAACAGTTATTTTTCGTCACATTATTTTCAAATTTGGCCTTTTGGAGCGATCATAAAATATTTTTACAAGAAGCACGTATTTGGATTACCAAATGAAAAACATCAATTTAGCAGTGTTATAGAAAAAAATATTTTCACACAAAAGGTGATTATTTTTGAAGGGCTTTGCATGTAACTTATATAGTAAGCCTAAGTGAAGTTCTGTTCCAGTAATTACTTTTCCTAATCTCAATTCAAAATCTGAACTATTTGAAGAAAAAGTGGTAGCCCGTATTTGCACCTTTTCCTTTGATATAGAAATAAAAAGGTAATTCATCGTCGATGATAAGTTACACAGATTTATCAACGCAAATAATAATAAAAATATAGATACAAACATTAGTACAAACTAGTAGTGCTTGGAAATCCGTGAATCAAAAGGCTTAATCACAAAAAATAATATGAATAATGTGGATTATAAATAACTGCACTAATTTTTATCTGAGGAGAAACGAGATAACTGTAACGTGTAGGAAACTACCACATAGTGCACCCGGAAGTTAGCAAATAGCTGTTTAAACAACAGCCGGATAGATTATATGGCAGTTTCTTACCACAAGAAAATCCGCACCACTGCTCACACGGTCTATGACGTCAATCTCTCGAGAGACTGGATCGTCGTTGACGGGGTTGGAGGAGGGCGGGGGGAGAGGGGATAGGTCGCGGTTTAAATCCCGACCACGTGCTCCCCCACATACGGTGTGGTTTTTCCCATCCCCCTCTGCACGCGAATGCAAGTGCATTTACTCAAAGTTAATCCTCCCGATGTCTACCCCTAAGTCGTTTGTATCCTTGGATGTTGACTACGTCAATGAGAACAATTAAAACAAGAGATGGCCAGATGAGACGCTCGAATTCTCGATTTCTATGGTATTCGAGAGATTCGTAAAAATCTCGAATCAATGATGAATACCTTGACTTGATATATAACAGTTTTAAGCACTAGCTAAAATGAATTCTATAAGCTTGTGTAGGTGGGAGAGTAAAAAAGACACAAAAAAGACAAAATAGTATTAATATGATTCATTTACTAAAAAAGGTGTTCGTTTTGTGGTTTATGATGTAATAGACATGACAAACAAAATTGCATTTGTCAGTGGCACCAAGCTTTAAACAACTTTTTTTAAATTCACTTTTAAATAACTTTTTTTTAAATTCAATTTTGAATATTTTCGCTTTTCGAATTAAACATTTTTGAGGATTCGAATTTGGATTCGAGATTATAAAGACAATTTAAGATTCGAATTCGAGAAATCTAGGTTTCGAACCTTTTCTAATTAAAACCTTTACCGCAATAACCTCGTAATTTGCGAAAAAAAAGCGTTAGCTTGAAGTGAGGAGAGGGCATAATGAATTGTAAATATAAAATAAATAGAGGATCACGTGCGTCTAGAGTACCAGATCCCCCTTTCCCAACCCGGTAAAAACAACGAATATTTAAAAATGAAAAAAAACAAAAAAACACCACCAATCTACAAGGTCAATAAATTAGTTTCCACAGCATGATTAAAACTAATAAGAAACATATTTATAAGTTTAAAGATTGTGTTGTTTTTTCTAAGATCAAACTCGATCAAAATAGAGAAGTAGACAAGCGTTCGTCGGACTAGCTGAACAAGCAGACAGTCTTGCAGCCGATTCGCCAGCCTCATATGACAATTAAAACTAACACAACTCGCCCGCTCGACCGGCGTCGATCTTACACGCTCAACACTTACACGCCTCACCAGCATTGCTGCCAACTCCCATCGACCAAAAGTCCCTTGTTTCAAGAGAAAAAAAACTATATATATATTATGAAACGGTGAGTTTAAATATGTTTATTCTTTCAAATAAAAAATAGCAGCATTACTTGATTCACTTTATTATTTTAAGAAATATTTAACCTTGTTAATGTCACCGTCTTTTTTAAAGATAAATTATTATGAAAATAGTAAAATCTACATTTGGAAAGAAAGGGTGCACTATGAAAATATACGTAACATTAAACATGCGTTTCCGAAGAAAGTATTTCAATGTGGAAATAATACAATTTAAAGAAACACATTTACAACAAATAGGTCGAAAATTATTAGTTTAATACAACATACAAGAAGTATTTTGATTTACCCTACATATTTAAGTGTAAAGATCTTAATTAGAGTCAAAGTGGTGTGTTAATCATTAAGAGAGTTTGGTATATAATTCAAATATCATGATGCACGTCATAATATTGGCAGACCTGTTGCGAGGCTCGCACCCGCTTGGGATCGATCAGGTCCCCCGGGCCACTGCCCCTCCGTAACCCCTCCCCCGTTTCATCCCAATTTTTTTTTTCACTCTCCTCTTTAGCAAATAACCTGCAACCCGAAACCAACAGTGCATCCAGTCTGGCGTCAAACCATGGACTCAACAATCGGGAAATAAGCGTGTAGGCGTGTAGTATAGGATTCTGGTGGGAAGAACCCAATGTGACCGCTACAAAAGTTACTAAAACAATTTTAATGTATTCATACGCCAAATCATATTATCTACAACCGTCAGGTTTGATAAATATTATTAAAAGGCCTAATTATATAATAATATTCATAGTATTGTAAAATGTTATAAATGTTGACATAAAAATATGTGTCAAGTATTTTCTAAGCTAATCTTCCAACCAAAATGCTACTATATATGATGTATCATACCGTAGCTCAGTTAGAAGCGCGCCTGTTTACATAGCGGAGGGTCACTAGTTCGAATCATGACACGTACTAAAACCTTATAATTGGGGCATTACATCCGCAATGATGAATTTAAGGGCGGAGGACTGGGTGTTGTGTCTGTTCTAAAGTCAAGCATATTGCTAACTCATATGCTGTCATATCCAATTGGTTAAGGTCATTCGAAATACAAGGGTCCTTAAGGTTGGCGATTGACTTTTAACAGAACATATGAGAACATTGTCATTTAAGCCCCGTATACATTAGGCGAACGAAAGCGAACGAAGGGTAGCGAATGCATTCGGTTAAATTTGTTCGGCGTTTGGTTCAAAATTCGCCTTATCATCCACACTAAGCGAACCGAATGTTTTCACGGATGTTCGCTCACTTTCGCTGGTTGTCTAATTGAAGCCTTGGTGTTGCTCTACTCTTCACTATATATGATAATTATAATCGCCTGTGCATCAGATACAATAATCAGTGAAGAAGCTGTTCAGCCTAAGAAAAGAAAAATAAAACAACGATGGTTATCTTATTTAATTCCAGGCCTCTAGTTTTTTTAATCTACTCTTATAATCACCGTGTGTCGGATTCCACAGACGCTCATTTTCGCGGCATAAGCCAATGGATTGTAATACAAGAGTATTACTCCAATCCATAGTCACAAATAAAAATGATATTCTATTCTGTTTGCTGTCGATGTTCCCTACTGCGTACAAACTATCAACAGCCTGTTAGCGAACATCCTTTGATGTACCGACCAGTGAGCGAACCATGGCGAAGGCGAACGAATGCGTTCGGTGGTGTTTGTTTCTACGTACACATTAAGCGAACGAATTATTCGCTACCCTTCGTTCGCCTAGTGTATACACGTCTAACACAAGCACTCACTAGTCAGTACAGTGTAAAGGTGCGTATTCACGAGTGAACATTCGTTCGTGCACGTTCGGCTCGTTCTATTCGTTCGGAGTAAAATGCTCAAGTGAATACCTGTCCGAGAACACGCACCAAATGGAACTGAACAACTGTCGGTTTTTTGGGAATGCTCAAAGGAAGTTATTTGTTCGCCTGTGCTCAGTGGATATAAAAAATACGCGTTTTCAAACCTGTTCGGGCCATTCGTACTGATTGCAGCTATGAAATGGGCCGCAGAGGAATATTTGAGGTTCTGCAAGCTTGCAAATGAGTCCCCAGTTGCTTAAAAGCGTAAAGTTAGTGCCAAACGATCTTTCACTGGTATTGCTTTACGGAACTTTGTGTCTTTCTTCGCAATTTTATGGCCGACAAGGTTAACAAAAATCTCAAAGTCTTGAGATGATATTCGCTTAAAATACCGGAAATGTCCTACGTCCAATTCCCTTAAAAGTTCTGTATTTTGACGCCTACAAAACGGCCACCTTATGCATATTTTCCTGTCCCTCTTTTTCTTATTTTTAGTCAACGCACACAGCACAAAGAAAGAACCTGCTGCCACTATAAAATACATTGAGACTGAGCTTCAGTGCTTGTCCTACTCGTGGAAAAATTGGCGGGAACAAGTCGAGCACCAGCTAACGGTCTGAATGCTCGGAGTATTCGGGCGTATCATTTGCTCGAGCTTGTTCAGGATGTGTTGCTTGTTCTGTTCATTCGAAGTAAAATGCTCAAGTGAATACGCACCTTAAGAAGCGACAAGCTGAGCCGTTCGATGTGAATAAACGTGCTCCACCCGGCTGTTGGTTTTTTCGTGAATCCCTTTGATTGTTGAGGTACATTTACACCGGCGTGAACGCCAAAGAACACGAGCGAACGGGCATCAGCAAATGGAGAGTTCGCCTGGGTGTAAACAGTTTGCGAACAGAATTCGGCAGTGTTCGCTCATGTTCGGTTCACATTCGCCGATGATTCATCCGTTGTCGGTCTTTGAACGAGTCATAAGAGGAAATTCGTACTCTCCCCTGTTCGTTGTTCGTTCCGGTGTAAAACAGTCTCACCATACAGACGTTGCCCGCGTACAGCTAGCTCTACTTCTTTTATGTTTGTGTATCTACATTTCCATCTCTAAGCTCTAGTGTTCATACGTGATTAGTACACATCATTTAGTAGTGACTGTCATTATTTTCTGTTGTAGTAGTGCATAATGGAGTAGTCTGAGGAAAGCAAACTAGTTTGAATTTAAGAGTACCGTGCACACAAGGGTTTATGGGACCCAACAGACCCAGAATTTAAACTTGTAGCGAAAAAACATGATGCTTGGAAGGACATGGTACATTTACTGGACCATCATAAGTGAAGACTAAATTAATTCCTTAATATCCTCATTTATAATTATTATTTTTTTGTCCGCTAAGGACCTTCAGTGTTGACATTTAGTAGTTCAGAAAGCGAATCGCCACACCATGGCTTAGCAGGGAGTTAATGTTTGATTTAAATCTTGGTTGGATTTACTCTGGATTATATTCCCATGAAAGTTTTTTTTCACAATCTATAGGGCAATATAGTTTGATTTTTAAAAATTAATTACCTTGTTTATGTTCAATCACGAAATTAGATTACAACCTTTGTTGCAGATACATGAATATACAGCTATAGTGTGTATTTATGCTGACATGAGTTCGGTGTCTGACAGTGTTTGGACAGCTGTGATGATTAACAACAAAATAATCACTATACAATCAAATAAGTTTATAAATTAATATGCTAAGATTCAGAGAATATTATATTTTAAAGTAATGAGCCTATTAAACACGTCATAAAGTATTTAATGTATTGAAAATTAATAATTTCCAAAATGTTTTTTCAGAAAAAAAAAATAATAACTGGAAAATGTATTGAAATAATTTGGATTTGTTGTAGAAAAAGTATTTAAAATGTATTACTTTTAGTTTTTATTACAATATTTAAGAGTGACCACAAGAGGAACCATACAGAATGGCCGACAACGAACGGGTCAAACCCACTTCGATGGCCGCGTGGTATGCGGCGCTACTCTAGCAGTAGACTTGTCTGCCGATAACTGGGAGATCAAGGTTCGAATCTAGGTCGAGTTTAATGAGGGTGGTTTTTCCAAAATAGTTTTCCACTCTTCCTCCACTAAAATGCTGGTACACTTCATCCTAATAAACCCTTCCTAATCCTTAAAACAATTAGCGTAATTAATAAATAAGCGTATAACCAGAACGGGTAGTAAAACGTGGTGCTAAAAAGACTGGTCGACAAACTGTAAAAAAATATTTGGAAGGCCGGATGGGTCAAGTAGCCAACACGGCTTGGACCAACTGGTCGACAAGCTCAGGCATAAGAGGGTGAAATGACCGACAACCAACTGATCGACAAAATGAAAACCTAGTTTTCAGCGATTGGGTGGCTCAAGTGATTGACACCAGTAAGACCAAGTGATATATAACTGGTCGACCAATGCTGAGATGGATCCGGTTAATAGTGGGCTAATTGACCAACAAGTCAATAAATTGAGAATAAAGTGCTTGACAGCGAAATTGTAAACGGGAAAGAACATGTAAAATTTATAAATAATTATTTTGTAATAGGAATAATGTATATTTCTAATAAATACCCGCATCGTTAGTCGCATGATATAATGCGTCACAATGACATTATACTAGATTATCGATGATGGGAAGGTCGGGGTTAGAGTACCGGTCATTTTATGTAATGAGGTTGTTTCGCGAAATACGTCTGTATTTTCTCTAGCTTCTACATTCCTCATTCCTACATAGTATGTGCGTATAGCTCTAACAAGTAGTGCAAAGCCAAGGAAAAATTACTAATTCAATTGATTGAAATGATCATTAGTAATACATCCATTTCTGTTCGATGTTTGTACCAGTTGGTCCTTTGGTGTCGTCCAGTTGGCTGCCTATCCCTTCATGCTTAAATTTGTATACCAGTTGGCTGTCG
The DNA here is from genome assembly GCA_901482245.1 of Timema douglasi. Taxonomy (NCBI): domain Eukaryota; kingdom Metazoa; phylum Arthropoda; class Insecta; order Phasmatodea; family Timematidae; genus Timema; species Timema douglasi. The sequence continues at coordinate 16,447 of CABEEJ010004899.1, forward strand.
ATCACTTTGTCTTATACATGAGTTTGTCGACAAGTATGTATACTTAGCATCGCGTCTTATTACCAGTTTGGGTTATACGCTTAAGTAGACTACTAATTGCACTAATGGGTTAAGAGTTGGGAAGGTCGAATATAGAGGAAGTGAAATCGCATTTGCGTGAGGGCAGAGTGGAAAACCATTTGGTAAAAAACCACCCTCAACCACACACGGGTAACATAGCTTTAAATATATTCATTTAGTTTCGGCTACTTATTTAAAATGTTACATACCTATTCCTCCTGTCTCCACGACTGACTTTTGGAAACCTGTACCAAGTTCAAAACATTAAAAAAAAAGTCACGACACTACTATTTTTGAGAAAAATATTCTTAAGAATCTTTACTAAGTAAGTCGAAACCCACGCACATCTTACTAAACAAAATCCGACAGAAATACTTTGAATGACTTCAACAACGCATTAGTTAAGAGCTCAAGAAGCTAGCGTCCACTACGAAGACGTGAAAATCCAAAATATATGTTTATAAAGCACATGTATACGCTCTCAAATACAAAGTGAACTAATAATAAAACAATTTTATCAACAAAATGTATTCTGAAACAGAATAATAATTATTGTAATACCGGCCCCATTCGACTTGTCGCTCCAGAAACTGTCACGGGCCACATGTGGTGTGCGAACCAGTTGTTTGTTACTTCTAGTACTACAGCCCTCTACAGCAATACCGACTAGGTAAGGGAGTGTCATTAGTCAAGGTCATCTGGCGCTGTCCCGGTCTGGGTTATGTTGTCTCCACGATCGGTAGTCAAAACAAGAAACGACAGGAAATAGATATTTAAAATCTGTAATTTTTGCAATGATCAACTCGGACACATTGTTTTTTTATATCACCGCTTCTTACTATCTGTTCAGGTTATACGCATATACTATAATTGTGTAGGGATGAGGAGGAAGCATTCTATAGCTAATATACCCGCATTTGCGTGGAAGGAGAGTGGGAAGCCATCTAGGGGATTCGATTCCCGATTTCCACGTCATAAGTAAGCAAGTCAAACACGAGTGTGATGCCTTAGATAATTCGGTCACTGAAGCGCGCGGTCACATTAATAAAATTAATGAGTATAGTTGGGCTAAAATTCAAATTAATTCGAAACAATGATATGTGCTATAAAATGGGACAAAAGCTAATTATCGAGCTGTAAAAAGAAAATAACCCATATGATTAAAAAACAAGTAATTTTAAAACTATTTAAATTACTTTTATATCAAAATAGTAATTTTATTTAACATAGGCCTATTATAAAGATTTCATGGTGTACACTTCATATTCATGTCTAGCTAGACTAAATTTCTGTCCCACATATTAAGTCTTTTTATCTTAACAATTTTACGTTAAAAGCATTATATAGCCAAGTTTTTACCCCTCAAAACTTAGGAATTGTAATTAGGTCTACCTGAAATCATTAAATCAATATTTACAGCTTGTTAAAATAGTGCAATAATGAAGCATCAAGTCAAGATAAGTTTTACCTTTACGTTTTATTCGGCGTGTTTTAAAAATATAACACCGATAAAAAGAAAACATAAATTCTTAAATAATTCTAAAGCTTGTCTTACATTGTCACAATTTCCTTTTATCTTGAAGTAGTTTTTTTGCAAACTTATTTTAATTTAAATCGTCTAGAACTCAGGCTATTTGGTATAAACACGAAAATGACCTAAGGATTCTAGTAATATTTCAGTTTACATATTTGTGCGTGAATTTTAAAATTATTATTATTATTATTATTATTATTAGCACCGCGTCTTACTACCCGTTCGGGTTATACGCACTTACGCTAATGTGTAAATGGAGGACCTACAGTTTAACGTGGAATCCAAACCACGGTGGAGGCCTGGCATTCCCCACATTCACAAGATGTTTTGTCAGAGGTAAAGGAAGGGTTTAGTAATCAGATAAATCTGTCCCGGGACCGAGGATTGAACCCCGGCCGCCAGCATAGAAGTCTGACACCTTACCCCTAGACCACCAGGTCACGGACTTTAAAAGTTTATAAAACTAGTAAATTACCTAGAGCTAGGGTTGCGCATAAGTCTTTGATAGTAGGATTTTGGTAATAAGCAGTGGCGAATCGTGATGATAATTTTTGGATAAGCTGAGTCATGAACACTCTAATGTATTGGTTTGGATCAATCTAAATTATGTAAAAAGTCATGGATGAAGGTAAATTTTATTTAAAGTAATATAGGTAGAGTATCCCTTTAAGATTGATCCATGAAGAAATATGCGCTTCTCAGAAACTATGTGAAAAGGATCTCACCCTAAAATATATTTTTTATACCATCTTTCCTGGTAAAAGAATAACTGCGTTGTTTCTTGTTAAAAGGAACAGCTTCATAGTATTTGGCAGAAGACGCCATTTCTCTATACCAATAAGAAGCTAGCCTTCACAAAACCTGTCGCTAGGACTTTTTCTATTAGTTGGATTTTACACTGTTGGGAGATAAAGGCAAGGGGTATGTCATATATAAACCATTGTGCGTATGTTTATGATAGTGAGGTAGTGAGGCAGTGATGATGATCTCCGGGACCAAACATATACACAGATATCTCGCTCACAGTCCAACACATTATAACAAATAAATCACATCAGTATCACAAGTGTGCAGTAATATAAAAACTTTTAATTGAAATATGTACAAGCAATACAATTGACACCCAAAAGTGAGGCGCGATAAACCGGGGTTAAATATTTCACTCTCTTCCTCATCTGGTCGATGTGTCAGTTAATTATGTTGCCATTGTTCAATTTGTACTTCATACGAAACCTGGCTAACACATTATTCGGCTCTTCCTTTTATCCATTTCGGTCCTTGTGAGTTTTAATTCCTGACTTAGCTTATAACTGGATCTTGCTTCTCAAATAAACGTAATTTTCTTGGCCGCTCCTTCTCTGCGTTCTTCTCCGCCATCAGAGCATATAGATGCATTTTATCCCAAATAGTTCGAAACTTCCGTCTCATTAATAGATTCACCGGTGTTTTCTCGGTTTCTGCATGAACTGTTGTGTGCTGCCGAAATAACATGCGTTGTACCTGGAGTTTGATGTCAGTCAATTTAGTCAAGCCTTCTTGGTAATGTGCACCATGTATTCTGCTTGACCATTACTTGAGGGGTGGTAGAGAGAAATAATCTTGAATTTAATTAGCTTTATGTTAAAAAAATTCCTGCCTTTCTTTTGAGTCAAATAGGCGAGCATCTATTGTATGATACTATTAAATCTGGACTTCCTAGTCTAGAAAATATTCTTCTGAAACGCTTGATTATTTAACTCGATTAAATCAAATGGACGACTTCAACCTTCAGCCATTTTGACATATCAACGACAACACTTAATGAGATTTCGATCAGTTGTCGAGGTGTTTTCGATGGGTTACTCTGGTGATGATGGCAAATTTCACATGTCGTCACACTTGCTTTAATGTCCCTGTTCAGGTTTGGCGACCAAACATAGCGCCTGGCGCAGGCTTTAATTGCGACAGCTCCTAAATTATTAGCATGCAACAACTACATTAAGGTTCTTTTTGCTTCTTTTGGTTAAATGAGTCGATTTCCTTATAGCAGATGGTTCTTGTGGATGGATATCTATGTTCTTCTTTGATATGGCTTATCTCTTCGTTCACTTCCGTAGTTGGCCACCCATGCCACGTCAACTATATTGCATCTTTCAGTATCTTAACGCGAACCGTCATTTTTTAGAGTTCTTGCACCGGTATTGGTCACTTGGTGTAATTTCCACAATAATCCATCAACCAGAGAAGCTTCTTATTAATCTTACACGCCTCGCTATGGTAATATGCTTAAGCAATATGCTTTGTTATTCTCAGTAACCTTTCTGTAATTAAGTTAATCTTAGGCACTGAATAGTATACACGATCGAATCATCTGAGGAGGTGATAAGATAACTGGAATAGGTTTGTTTTGAGATAATAGACTAACAAAGATTTGACGTCGGATGTGATGATCCCTTTTCGTCCTGCCACGTACTGCTGAAAACGTGTTAACCCTTCGATCAACTAATGGTTCCTTGGCAATTTGTGCGTAAGTCCTCTCGCTAGATTGAAGTGTATGCGACCAGTAAGCAATGGGTTTCTCCCCTCCGTCTTCTCGGTGTGTTAGAACCACTCAAAGCCCATACAGTGACGCGTCACAATTTACACAAGTAATTTTTTTTCCTCATCAGAGAGGCAATATAACATCAGATATCTCAATTCATTGAATGCTTTTTCGTGCTCTGCAGTCCACTGCCACGGCGTTCCTTTATCTTGCAGTGCATGTGGTATTTCAGCTAAGGTCACTTTGCTAGGCAAAAAACGGTTGTATAAATTGATTAATATGGGAAATGATTATAGCTCTTTTAAGTTCATAGGTGATGGCACTTTCGTGATTTCTTTAGTTTTGGTTTCTGCTGGCATCACTACTGCTACGTCTATCCAATATCAAATAGATTAAACTATGGTTAATTTAATTATACATTTATCTCTATCAACTGTAAATTCGACTTTTTCCTTTTTTTTTTTACCAAAACTCGTTTCAGTCAACCATCATGCTCCTTCTTATTCTTTCCTGAAACCATGTTATTAAAAAAATTTATTTTACTCCTGGAATTCAAGCAAAAAAGGAGTCCATCTGCCGTTGAAAAGGTTTCGGTGCTACAGAAATGCCAAACGGTAGTCTGCGTACTCTAAACATGCCCTTGTGCAGATTCACTGTGAGAATTTCCGCCACCTCGTCATCCACTCGAAGATGTATATAGGCCTTAGATAAATACACTTTAGTAAATAATTTCCCTGAGACTGTACGTATTACTGTGTTAATCGTTGGCAACGGGTGTGTATTTTTGTATTTAATGTTTTGCCACCAGTGGTGTAGAAGTCCCCAAACAACCGTATAGTTCCTTCACTACCTTACAGGTATCAAAGGCGTTGTCCAATTAGAGTAGTCGAATGACTCCAAAACTCTGTTCTTTAAATTCTTCTTTCTCCCCAGCTAAAACTGTTTGCGGCACAGTTTGTCCATGTACTTTTCTTCCTCAAGCACTATATCCGCTTGGACTTTAATTCACACTTCCTCAAACCCGTTTAGAAAGTAGATTGTAACCTTTCCCTTCTGCAACAGGTATCTTTTTTAAATTAGTGTACTTTATCAGGATTTTAGTTCTTCCGTTGATGTGTCCAAATTTGAAAATTAGTGAGACTTCATTTGATGAATCTATCTGCTTTTGAATGCTGTCCCAAGCCCCTGTCGTATTATTGATCAAACAGTCCCCGAATCCACTTCCATAGGAATCAGAATTCCGATTAATTTGACCTTTACAATTTAGTTTTCCTTTACTTGCATTGCATTTATAAGGTTCAATGACAAGTCTTCAGCTTCATCTACTGAGTTACAGTTTTGTTTCTGTTAATCTTTTATTATAGCTTTATTAGGGTAGTTCATTTTCTTCTTAAAACACGGTGCCTAAATGCGTTCCTTTGTCTTGACAAAATCACACGTTGATTCTTTAAATATACATTTGGTTCCATTATTTGCTTTATAGCAGTGATAACAAAATCAATTTTGTTTGTTTTGATTGTATTTATTCCTGTCGTTTGTCAATATTATGTTATTCGTCAAAGTTTTTACCTCTTCTACATTTTCATTAGCCATTTCTGCTGCCAACGCTGGTTCATACGCTTTATCAAAAGTTAGGTTAGGTTCTGTAAATAATTTATTTTGCAGGCCTTCATCAGCTGCAACATATACCAATCGATTGAGAAGCATATAAACTAATTTAGTAAAATTTCAGTACTTATTTGGCTTTTTTAAACCAGCAACGTTATCGGGTCGAGATAAATTCTTTCACTAAGATTGACAACTATAGGCGAATCTTTCCACGATTTTTATTGGTTGTGGATTGAAATGAGTAATCTAGTAGGCCCACCTAGAACAGATTGTGATTGGCTGATATAAATATCCCTGGCTCTCTGATTGGCTGTTGGCATTGGGTCAGGGCGTTTACTCCCTCCCTGCCCCCGTTCCACAGTTTGTATGTGTTCCAAACTTGTTGGTTCCTGTCCTATTAGTTTTTTGTGTATGTGCATTGGTTTTTTATGTGTGCCATTGGATCGTATGTCTAGGTAGGATCGGGACTGGCATTGAAGTTTATTCATGGGAGTTTATTATTTATTTATTGCAGGGGGAACGTGCAGTCTCGTGCATCGGGTACGCGTCCCACGACGGTCGAATTTGGGAAAGAGCGCAGGAGCCTCCCCCTCCTTACATCCTCCTAGGAGTACTCACTTGTAAGTAACTATGGTTACCTTGGCTGCCTTAGGCGGTGCAATAGGAAGATGGCCGTTGCATTTTTATGCTGTTTTTGTACTAATCTATCTCTATTGGATACGTTGCTAGACGGGGTACTTAATTTGACTATGACTCGATTTAATATATTTAATGTAACTTATTAGTGGTAGTAATACATTTTTCTCGATGTTGTACCTTATTTCACGCTGCTCTATTACGTTGCTAGACAGAGCATTAGCACAGGAGGCGGGCAAACTTTACTATGACTTTATTATATAATCTGTGGATCCTTGTCACTACTGTGCCTGAGGTATTTACGCTATTATTGGCGGGCTCGATTGATATTATTGTATTTACCTTAGAGTGCTCTAGGGTTTATAAATATGTATTTATTTTAGTGTTGTAGTGTCTTTGTGCAATATTAATATCCTTATATTTGGGTTGCCTAGTGAGCTTCGTATATTTACGGCGTCTTCTCATTTATTTTGGCCTTAGGCAGTTGATGAACTTGTGTATATTTATGGGGACGCCCTATTGATTATTAATGTTTCTCACATTAAATTCTAGTCTATTTTCATATTAATGGAATGTTTATATTAAAGTCTCTAGTCTATTTTCATATTGGTGGAGTAATAAATACGATTATATAGAAGTCTTGCACTTTAAATTGTAGTCAATTTTAATATTGATGGAATAATATGTTTGTATTAAAGTCTTCCACTTTAAATTGTAGTCCATTTTCATATTGATGAAATAATGTGTTTGTATTAAAGTCTTCCAATTTAAATTGTAGTCTATTTTCATATTTATGGAATAATATGTTTATATTATAGTCTCTCACTATAAACTCTAGTCTATCTTCATATTAATGGAGCATTATGTTTAAATTATCTTACCTGGAGCATTCTAGACATTTTGGTATCTTACGAGATATTATGTTTGATTACAAAGTCTTCAACTTAACTCGATCTAAGCGATATTACTGCATTTGTAATTTTTATTGTGTATCATCCATTTTTCTTATAGCAAATAAAATAACTACTGTTATTCTCTGGTAACTCCTTGACTGTTATTTCTAACGCTTCCATGCAAGTAAAGGTAGTTACAGTCGCAGGAGGAGTGCCTGGCACCATGGACTTCACGTTCCCCCACCAATAAATAAATAAAACTCCCACACCGATAAATAAATATAAAATTCCCACCAATAAACTCCAACGCCAGTCCTAATCCTACCCAGACATACGATCCAATGCACACATAAAAAACCAACGCACACATAAAAACCAACGCGCGCACACACACAAAACTAATGGGACAGGAACCAACAAGTTTGGAACATATAAAAACCGTTGAAAGGCGGTCGTGGGGGAGGGGGAAAGCCCTGACCCAGTGCCAATAGCCAATCAGAGAGCCAGGGATATTTACATCAGCCAATCACAGCCTGTTCTAGGTGGGCCTACTAGACTAATGAAATGTCCTTGCAATTTTTCCACTAATTGGGCATATGTAAGATCCCTTAGTGTTTGCGGAGTTATTAATCACCTCAGAACTTCATACACATATGCCTCAAATTGTGCTAGTATTTTTTGCACGCTTTCTCATGCTCTCAAATATCTCGTTCCCCTCAAAGAAAAACGAACATTTACTGTTGATTATACCATGACGAATTGGTGTTGAAAGGTCCCAAATGTCACACTGTATTATTTATTATTTGTTGCTGAGCCGCGACTGTATCTTGAGCCATTGTCATGCAGTCCAGGTTAGGGTATGCACTTAACTGTTTTTTCATAAGTCGAATTAATACACCTCGCTGAGGAAGCGTGTATAATTCTTCTAAAGGAGTCCCATAGTGTTCACATTTCAGATGTAAGCATAGCGATACGGTTCCATTCCTAATTTTGACCAGAGCTTCATGCTATTCCACTCAACGTACACTCCATTTCCCTCAACGGTAGCAGTCTTACCTTGGCGGAATACACTATAGCCCTATATTATTAGCTATACCATAGTGGAATAATGCAAGGTAAGCTTGCTACTTTATATGGTAGATGAAGGGTACATAGATGGACTCAGCTGTCAGTTTCGTGACCGGATGGTAAGTTATAATTTTTGCACTTCCACTATGTTATAGCCGTGATAGAATATTATAATTAAATAGCGCAGGCTAAAGCTAGGCTCTCTGCTGATGGACGCACCATACAACAGATAGCATTCCAAGAGTACAATGTTCACGTTAAATATGTTCAAAGTGAAGGGTGAAATTTATGTATTTCCTAAGGGGAGTTCGACTTTGTCGAAGCTGAACCAAGAGGCATACATTATTTTCTCTCTTAAAACTATTGTATTTATAGCAAGCAATGTTAAACTTTAAAGAAGTGGTATCACAGATGACTAACAGCTCCACATCACATCCCAGTTCACGTTGAAGGATTAGTAATTTGCAGTGCCATAAAATCATTGCTTCCAATATTGTATTTTAAGGTCGTGCACTAACTAGTTCGGTTTGTTTATTTCGTGTACGAAAAAGAAGATTGAGTTCTGACAAGTCAATGTTAGTTTCACAGACATGATACTGTGCATTAATGTAAGTGGCACCATGACGACCAATTTATATTTCATCGGAGAAAGATAAGAAAGGTAGGCGTGGATCCCCAAGGAAAGTGGGAAAGGCCAGAAAACCCCACTTTTAGGTGCTTTAATCCCCCACTTAATTATTCGGACAAGAATACACTTCAATATGGCGTTGCGTCGTCGACTCCTACCAATTCGGGCCACATTTTTACCATAACCTTCAAAGCGTTCGTGACAGTCCAAGTGGCATCTCTATCCCATATTCTTGTCAGAAGTAAGCACTTTTGGCCAGGCTTTATTTGCGAGTTCACGATTAGCCGTGTAACGTCCCACAAGGTTTTAAACTTTCTAGTATATAATACATACACTATATAGAGCGTTAATATTTGTGTCACATCACGTACATCCTTTTTCTAGCTTAAGCCAGACTCGAAATATAGATAATAGGGTAGCCGTACACCGAACGGAAGTGTGATAACCTTATTCAGTATCCCACTACCCCTTTTACTTCTTCGCTTTAATACACATAATGAGCCTTGGTTGTACAATCGAATTAAATATACAGCACAAGCACTATGTATAACTCAATTATTTTGTGAAGAATTATACAGAAGGCCTTTTTTGCCTACGAGAATCCTTATATATAGTAGTAGAGTTTTGGTAGGACAAAAGGTGTTCTAAATGGTTCTTCATAAGAAAATCGAGGTACAGCATGTGACTTGTGAAAAAGACAGTGTGTGCGCAGTATCAAACATGATGAGAAAAAGCTATCGCTCAAAGACACGCTATACTTCTGACCAAAAAACCAAACATAGCCATTATATACGATTCTTCTGAGTTGTGACAAAACAAACCTAATGATAAGTTCATCTTGAAGAAACATATACTATCATCTGTGGATCCATTATTTTGATTATATGTATTAATATAGTTCCAATACTAATAAATAAATATGTGAGTGCACTGACATAAAGTAGCTTTATTTTGATGAAATACAACCATATGTAAGTACAGCCATATAAGATAGTGCATATGAGATTGTCTTCTTTTAAGATCTTAAAAAGCTAGTATTATCATATTAGACATTTAACCTGAATCAATAATAAAGATTATACATAGGTAGGTGAGCCTACATGTAAATAATGAATATATCGACTGATGCACAAGTCCTACCTTAGCGATGTCGAACAGAACCCTGCTGCTGTGGGAGCCTACAGGAGCAGAGGATGAGGCTGCAGGCTCCAGTGGCATGTTGATCTCGGGGCGCGATGCCCTGCATCATCTAGAAAATGCCATAATACTTCACATGTGGAAAAACTGTATGGATGGAGTCAGTAATGAATGGGTGCGGTTTGAAAGAGACTCAAATAAGCCAATGTGAAATATGAGTCTTAGTTTTTTTTGGGCATGTGGACTAAATAAATATATGATGGAAAAGTGTGTGACTCAAAAGAAAGGGGTAGGCCATGTTAGACGTGGTTAAATGTTGTAGACAAATGTGTGGAAAAGAGAAACATTAAGAGTTTTAAGAATAAAAGAGCATTTATGACTCAGTGTATGGATGTTGTGTAAGTGAATGGCCGTATGCAAGGATAGGAAAATGTGGATAAAGTTAGTGAAGATGGATTAAGTATGGAATTGTGGTTATTTGCGCTATAAGCCGTTTTTTGCCTATGCCATAAAGGAATGGCGTGATTAGGTATCTATGTGTGTATGTGTGTGTGTGTGTGTGTGTGTGTGTGTGTGTGTGTGTGTGTGTGTGTGTGTGTGTGTGTGTGTGTGTGTGTGT
>CABEEJ010004899.1:35387-57197 GCA_901482245.1 Timema douglasi
GGGGGGGGGGGGGGGGGGGGATTGCCTCACCATCCCTCCCCCCTCTGGAAACCCTTGCACCAAATATATGTTTTTAGCATTGATATGTGTAACACCATGACACCTTTTGTAGGCCACAATGTATTTAATTTTGGATTCCCAATAAAAATGCAATTGAATGTAAAAACATATTCTAAATATATATTCAATAGTACCCCCACCAACAAACATATTAGAAAACATAATCTTGCAGTAGTTTTTAAATGTTTTGTCACCCTCTCTGATCATTTTTGCTTTCTCAAATAAAATAGCCAACAGTGTTTACTTTACGAAGAAACCAGAAGTTTTTTTAGTTTGTATTTTAGTCTAACAAGGTACCTGTTTAAAAATAAAACATTACTTAATGTAAATGAAGTCCATCCCCTACGTTTTGGAACATTGGACCAAAAAAACAATAAAACTACTACTTATTGAAGACAAGATTGCAAGGAATAGATTTTCGAGGAAAATTACACGTGCATACATATGATCAAGTTCCTATTTTAGCTCTCTGTAGATGGCTGGATAGCAAACGAGGTGCACACTCATGTGTAATTATTATTATTACCGCGTCTTACTACCCGTTCGGGTTATACGCACTTACGCTAATGTGTAATGATAGGGTGATTGTGAGATGAAATGGAGGACCTACAGTTTAACGTGGAATCCGAACCACGGTGCAGGCCTGGCATTCCCCACATTCACAAGATGTCTTGTCAGAGGTGAAGGAAGGGTTTGGTAATCAGATAAATCTTTGCCGGGACCGAGGATTGAACCCCGGCCGCCAGCATAGACATGTGTAATTGTCGGTGATGACTTATCACAGAATAAATTTTTCGTGTAAACTTTGTATTCATATATAATTAAAAGTATTTTTTCTAATTTTTAAAATTATAATGTTTGAACTAATAATTATAGTGGTTTGATCTAAGGGCTTGGGAACAGGAACGTTGTTTAGATAAAATACACCCACATTAGCGACAATCCCATGTAGAACAGCACACCCAAATGTGTACCTAGCTGAGATTCAATCAATTCAATTTCCCTGCTATCTCACCAAAATGACAGTTTATTGCGAGACTTGCACATTAGATCAATGGTATTCAAACTTGGCTCCGTGGAGCATTTTCCCAAGTTATGCAACTATATAAAAAAGGCAATTTCCAAAGGTGTCGGAAGTTTGAAGACCACTGCACTTTAAACAATGTGAACACCAGTGGGGGTAATAATGTAGTTAAATGCCTACTATTTAGTAAGATCCGGGCTGCTCAGAGAAGATAAAATATCAGAGTTCGCCATAGTAGGCCCAACCCGAAAAAACCCACCCTGTTTAACCCACTTGGTTTGCTATGCGGATTTTTTCAAAATTGCCTATGTTAACAGTTTAATGTAACATTACAGCACAGGCTCTCATAAGCAGCCAAGGTGTGTGAAAAACTCAAAGTAAATGAACAGGAAGTGAGTCATTTAGATACATCAGAAGGGGATTCCCTCTGTAGCCATAGTTGTGTAGCAATTATTGCTACAAGGTATCCTAAATTGGGTTAGTCAGTCAAAACATCACTTACCCAATCTCACCAACCGGACTAGCGCGCGGAAAGAACAACACGTCCGCACACAATAACAACACCCAAACATCTGAGAGCGCCGAGTCTAGTGCTGCATCTTGCCACTATACACCACCACCCGTCTCAATAACAACATGGACATGTAGAAAAGGATAGAAACTCCGAGGCCTTGCTAGAAGACTATCGAAGCTTCTAGTACCGTGCACTTCCCCCTCTCCGTGTGTTTGAACTCGGTGATCTCCACCCTTGTGTAATCCCGTCTCGAGTGTTCGATGAGTTTTGCACCATATAAAAGACCGTCCATCAAGAAAGAGACCACTCTTGGATTAGGCTCGGACACTAAGACGAAGCTTAGGCTTCGAGGACATACCTATACAATGTAAGGAGAAATTCTATTTCGGCACAAATAAATAAATATTGTAATCTTTCTAGATTCCCTTTTGATATCCTATATGAATCTTCGTTCGTTTTACTGAACATTGAGTTTAACTTCACTTATGTTACGTATGGATTGTAGGGAAATATGACTTTACTTAAAATAAAAAATTAATGTGGGGAAGTGTTTTCTAATGTTAGTTTTGAATTTTTTCTAATGTTAGTTAAATTGTGCGTATCAACTTTAATTTAATTATTTAACTTAAGAATTGTGTTTCAACGCTAGTTGACTTAGTATCCATATGGGGAAGTTATTTTATAATATTAGGTCCTAACTATTCAGTTGTTAGAATGCATGACGTTGATAACTATTCTTATCTATTTAACTTTATGTATCTAGTTTAGGAGTTATTTTTCCATAGTCATAGAATGTTGGCAGAGTGTTAATAATATTTAGGCCAGAAAATTTTAATAGCAAAGTTAACTTTAATGAATGGATATCTAAGTTTATGTTGTTTATTTGTGGAGACATCATGCTTAGGCCAGTCATTGATGGGGTAACCACGGAACTTTAATGCTGTTAGCTAAAATTTTGACTAGCACTAAAATAGGTCATAGTGGAGAAATCTCATTTAAGATTATATGTTGTCATACGCCATTTTGATAATGCCATGCATTGAAAGTTAATTCACGTATGTTCATGAAAAGTTTTCTTGTAAAAAAAAAAATAGATTGTTATTATTGCACTTCAGCTTTTACGGATATTGTATTGATAAAAAAAATCATGTTCTTAGATTCTTCAAATAAGTGCTCTGTTCTTTAATAAGATGTTGGCTGAAATAAAAGCAAAGTTTTCTTTAAGACTTGAACTTTTTACTATTCTAGTTATGCCTTTTATCCCTAGGTTTAGATATGTATAATTTTAATGTCCCTTTTAACTTAGCCTTCGACCTCATCATATTAAATATAAATTGATTTCTGAAGGAGGACAGTGATATTTCCCACTTTCTAGGAGTGAGTGGCGTGTGTTGGAGACAGGTTGTGTACCCTGCTATATTTCACAAAAAAAACATAATGTTATTTACACTACGCACTCCTATTTATCTAAATTTTTGATAACATTAATTTTATTTTATTGTATTGAATCCCTCTAATTCAAGAGCTTGGATTACAGTTGTAGGTCACAATATTTTGGCAGGGAATTCCCCCTTCTAGCTACACAGCTGGATCTGATTGGTTGAACAGTTTATATGCAGTAGATTCTTCTCTCTAGCCATGCAACTGATTGGTTCAACAGTATGTAGGCAGCTAGCTACACAATTTTCCATCTATTTTGTTTTAGGTGTCACATATGATGATACTGAAAGTTAGTGTTCCATTGTGGTTGTTCATTATGTGTACATCCAAGTAAATATTAGGGCTCTGTGAGTACTCGGATTTAGAGCTTCAAGTTGAGCTCGTAATTTGAGATCGAGATCAAAAGTTTTGTATGCTCATCATCTCCGAGCTTCCACTTGTACTTAATAATCAATTTTTAAAACCCATTGGTAAATATAGGCTATTGAATTTAGATGATATCGGCATTTCCACTTATAAATCATTTACAATACACGATGACCTTCTTGCAAAAACCTACTTGAAGTTTCATATCACATATTAATTAATTCCACTTAGATAATTCAAAATTTGACTGTATCAATCAAAGATAAAGTTTAAAACTGTTTTCAAAAATGATAATAGTGAAATCCATTTCTTTCAAAAATACAAAAAAATATGGTGTTTGCCCTTACTATAATAATTTCTAATTGTAATCTGAAATTTAAAACAAGATTGTGTTTTATCAAAATGTTATAACATTTAATAATATTTGTACTGAGTATGTAAAACCTTGTTTTTCATATAGGCTCTATAAGATTACAAGAAACAAATCTAACTTATTGCAGTTGGCATAACATATCCTATTTGCAACATAGACCTATTAGTCACATTATTAACAGCTTTTACAAATCTACTTTTTAATTTACACTTAACACATTGCACAAGTGTATCAGGTTTTGCCAAAAAATTAAAAATCTAGTTAAAACAAATGTAGAGATTAAAGTTTAAAATTTTTTAAAAAAACCCAATAGAATCCGGGGTTTTTCAGAAAAAATCCGAGTCTTTCACAGAAGCCCAGTGAGGCCTCCTTTTTTAACCCAGGTTTTTTCTAACCCTGCAAAATATATAGGCCTAGAAGAAGCGGTGTGCTTTTTGAATTTTAGTGAAATAATATTTACTTCCATTAATGAGCTATAATGTCAGCCTTTGTATTATGAGCCAAGTTCAAAAAATCGGTACATTGCCTTAAATTCATGTGTGTTGTGGCTGTATTATTATTTACCTAGATGCAAAAAAAAAAAATGTTTTCGGAACTGGGGGTCTTTGATAAATGGAGAAGTAAGGTTCTGAGGGGCAAATTGCCCCATTTGTAGCCTCATCCCCTCTTTTTTTTAAGGGGGGCAGACCTGTTTGAGAGGTTAGAAAGAGGGTCCTATCTGTGATACAGTAACTTGTGGTCCTCCAACAGTAGATGTCAAGAAATATTTTTTGACATTAAGTTTCTAAGCAATTTAAAATATTTTAAGTAAATCAGGATAAATGGTTCTTTGAATTTTTTTAAAGCCTGCTAGGATAATAACTTAGCCTAGGCAGTGAGGAGTCCAAATAAAATATACATTATTAATAATAATTTCAAAGGGGTTTCGAGCTTCCAACATCTTTCCTCTGATAATAATGTAGAGATACTACAAATACTGTAATGGCCTTTTTGATTTGCTTCTAATTTGGCTACTTTCCATTATTTTTAAAATTGATTAATCCCCACAAACCTAATTCCAATGGCTTCTGCTTTATTGGTCTCTCTTAAATCCAATCAATGCTTGTGTTTCTGCAGCATGCATAGTCGTGGTTACAAAGTACACTCTATAGCACTTTCTTACACTTCAATGACACTTCTTTCTATTGTACGTCTCTTTTTCACTTGTAGATCATCTCCCTCTTCTGCCCTCTTTTTACAGTGATGATCCGTTTTGTTTGTCCCATTTTATATTTTTTATTCTTGTTATGGTAGAATATTTTGATATTTTATTAACTTTATTTCACAAACATGATCATGTAGAATCGAATGACATCAAGAGTAATATAATTTGAAAACTTTTGGTAAATATTACATCTGAGAAACAGCTCACCAGAAACTTGATCAAATAACTTTTGAAATGTAACTATTTATGTTGATGAAGGCCTATAACTTAACAGTGATGATATACATTAAACCTGTGATGTTGCACAGTAAAACAGCAATGACATGATTGGATGTTTACAGTACCATCAGCATTTAATTATCTAAACAAAATTATCTTATTTTATATATAGGGCTACAAAAATTATAAAAACAGCTTCAGTGGCCACATGGTCTAAGGTGCTATTGTCCCAGTAGACTACCGAAGACGGAGAGCTCAAGGTTTAAATCTCAGTCAAGTGTACTGAGACTGTTTTTTCCAAAATGGTTTTCCACTCTTCCTTCATGCATTTGCAGGTACACTTCCTATAAATATTACCTTAATCCCTAACATCATTAGCATAATTAGTACATAAGCATATAAACCAAACAAATATTAAGGCGCAGTGCTAGAAAACATATATACCGGTACACACATTTAATTTACTAACTCTGATTGCCAAACCCTTCCTTCACCTCTGACAAGGAGTGTATTAATCACAACTTGTGATTGTGTGGAATGCCAGGCCTCCACCGTGGTTCGGATTCCACGGTAAACTGTAGGTCCTCCATTCCATCTCACAATCACCCTACCAATACACATTAGTCTAAGTGCATATAACCAATGGGTAGTAAGACGCGGTGCTAATAATAAATAATAATAATTTACTAACCCATGAAAGGTAGGCCTATATTCCATTCACGGTAGGAATTACTCTCTGAAAGGTCTTTTTTCCTACCAATATCCTACTATATAGTAGATTTATGGTAGGGAAAAAGGACTTTCAGAAGTCAATTCCTACAGTGAATGGAATATACTCTAGTGTCAGTTTTCCAAATGTAGGCTAATTTATCATTAATTTTTGTTTTGACATTCTATACCAATATATGTGGATTTTCCTTTAACTACCCTCCTCTTTCCTAGGTAAAGATAATATTAAGCCGTTAATACCTCTGGTACTATAAGGTATATGCTTTCTAAATATAATGAAATTAAAATGAAGCTGTAAAACAATAAACCATAATTATATGAAAGTGTTTGGTGGGTGGGAGGAGAAGAGACAGCGGCCTTTAACTATATACGTGAAATTAACAATATAGTGACTTCATATCATGCTAGATAATAAAAATGAAATATTGAAAATTAGCCCTCTCATTCCATTACAGTAGCGCTGTTAGTAATTAAGTTCAAAGTTCAATTATGGAGTAACAAATAAAATAAAATGCTTAGACTTATATTTGACTAAAATAATTATAAATCTCAATTTATTTTAAATATATAATGTCTCTCTAACCTGTAAATGTGGGCCTGCTGCATCAGGTTGGGTAGCCCTACATTAAGCAAATGTACATTACACTTGCAAGAATTAGACAAACACACTTAATATTCAATAAAACGAAAATTGCTTATCCCCGCCCCCCCTTGATTACTTGAATTCTTCCAAACGTATTTAATTTCCTTCTATAAATTGAGTGATGACTTTTCTTCGTATCTGCGAAAAGTTTAGTGACAGACATTCGTCACACAAAAATTAAATATACAATTATTCTAAGAGGTAAACAAACGCTAATTTACTTGTTAATAGTGATTAATATTGAATAACCCAGATATAAAATCAAATTGAATGATAGAACCCAAATTGTTCTTTTGCCCACTTACCTATTGTGATAGTTTCATGTTTGTTCGTAACACTTTGTAATATATTTGGACATTAAACAAATATTTCCAAAAACTCGCGAATTTGACATAGTGAAGAAACATAATTAAAGTATAATGATTCTATCTCAACCAAGCTGTTTTTGTACAGTTTTATTTTATATAGTTTTTGTTTTTGTTTTTTTGACTAAACAAGGAATGGAAATTGAATCATGCAGTTTGACTTAAACAAAAGTTTATGATGGGACTAATACAAATGAAGTTTCTGAAACAACCACATAAGGCGTTGAATAAATAGACTATGCAGTTCATGTAGATACATGCGACATTGTATTTAAATTTATAGATAGATAGATAAATGGGAAAAATATATTACAGTATCTATAGAAATAAAATATTATTATTATTATTATTATTATTATTATTAGCACCGCGTATTACTACCCGTTCGGGTTATACGCACTTACGCTAATGTGTAATGGTAGGGTGATTGTGAGATGAAATGGAGGACCTACAGTTTAACGTGGAATCCGAACCACGGTGGAGGCCTGACATTCCCCACATTCACAAGATGTCTTGTTAGAGGTGAAGTAAGGATTTAGTAATCAGATAAATCTGTGCCGGAACCGAGGATTGAACCCCGGTAAATAAAATAGAATAAATATATATTATTTGGTAAGCTTACCTGTGATGTTGAAAAACTATGTTTCCCTCCAAAATATTTAAAATCATTTATAATAATAATCAAAATAATGTATTAAGGGACCGATCCATGTTGTACACTTCTTAGACGAGTTTTTTTATCTCCATGCATGATCTAATCTCCCTCAGCGTACTATTTCCATGTTCGTCACTTAAATAAGCCTTACTGCAAAAACATATCTTGAAAACCCCATAAATATTTGTGTTTAATGAAAGATCAGACTGAGATTGACACGTCTCAAACATTTTGATTTGATTTAATATAATCTTAATGAAATAAAAATAATTAACTACAGAGATTGATTCATAAAAAACATATTTAATTTTAGTAAGGAACAATATATATTCAGAATTCTATTCGACTCGTCGTAGTAGGAACTCATTTCAGGATTCTTTTTTAGACCTGAGGATGGTGCCATCGCAGCGCCGAAACATGTCGTGACATTCTCACACCAGATTTAAAAGGAACAAGGGAATTAAACTTTTTCAGATAAGAATAGAATTCAACTTTATTTACTAATTCTTTATATCTTTATATCATACTTGTATTAATTCTAATTTATAAACATATATACATCTTTTTTACACCTTATTATATTGTTCCTCTAATATTCTTAAACCTTTGGACTTCTGTCTCGTAAATTTCGTAGTATTAAATTTGTGAACTCAAAAATTTCCTGAAAGACAAGATTAATTAACTTACATGTTTCATTAACATAATATGCATCATTCTCAAAACCTTTTTTACTATTTTTAATTAATTTAACCAACCTCAGTGTTTTCGATCAATACTATATACTCTTAATGACTGGTTGACTTATGTCTTAATACATATATCATGATGTTTTTTAGTCTGATTGTGTAAATGTTACTGTGACTCACATTTTTAATATGTATGTTAAAGTGTCTAGTATTATAATGTAATTTTATACAATTGTTTTATCACAATCATTCTAAAATATACACTCTTTCTGATAAGTTAACTCAATATTATCTTTTAACTCATTCCCCAACTTAACTTCTTAGTTTGCATCACTCTTTTTTGTTGATTCTATTTTTATCAATTCTGAATACAGATATTGAATTGATTCGACAACCAAACTAGTGTAAAGGTCCATCCACATATATCTAGATTAGCTTATATTAAACTAGTTTCAATTAGTTCAGATTGTAAGAATTCTATCCTTCTTACTTACTTACTCTATGGCATTAGGATTTAGGAACTCGAAAGTTAATTACCTCACTCACAAAAGTACTCTAAAATAAATTAGCACTCATGGTAGTACATATCCTATAAAAGCTGTTGCTATTACTAGGAATAAAATTAATACACCAATTATTCAAGTATATATAAAAGAACAATAGTATACACCTCGTCCAATATGTAGGTAAATAGAGATAAAGAATAATGATGCTCCGTTGGCGTGGATAGTTCGTAAAAGCCACCCAAACTTTACGTCTCGACAGATGTGAACAATACTATTACATGCTGATTCAATATGAGTTGTATAATGTATAGCTAGTAATATTCCAGTGATGACCTGAACAATTAAACACATACCTAAAAGTGATCCGAAATTTCATCAAATAGAAATATTTGATGGAGTAGGAAGATCTACAATAGCTGAATTTATAATTTTAAATAGTGGATGAATTGTTTGTATAGGTTTATTCATTAGAGATTCTAGAGATAATTCTATCCAGGCTTTCTTATTACACCCTATCTCTCTAAGGTATATCCAAATGTTAATCTCCCATCTGCGTCTGGGTCTTCTTAGTGGTCTTTTCCCGTTGGGTTTACCATTCAATACCTTGAACGCGGTTATAGATACTCCCATTCACGCAGCATGACCTGCCCACTGTAACTTGCGAGATTGTATTACCTTAACAATATCTAGTAATGAGTACAGGGTATGCAGCTCATCATTATGTAGCCTCCTCCAATCCCCACTATCTTCATCCCTTTATGGACCATATATCTTCCTAAGAATCTTGTTTCCAAACACTCTAAATTTATTTTCGTTATTTAAAGTACGAGGCCACGTTTCGCACCAATAGAGAACAACCGGTAAAATTAGGGCTTTGTGTATTCTGAGTTTAACATTTCTTGACAGCAGGCGAGAAGCCAACAACTTATTGACTGAGTGATAACAAGCATTACCCGACTGTATCCTTTTCCTATGTTACAACCTAATATTGTTATCGTTAGTTAAAATTGTTCCTAAATATTTGAATTCATTAACCCTATCAAATGATATGTTGTTTTCTGTAACATCTAAATTAACGTCCTCAATCTGTGTTCTCTGTATTACCATATACTTATTCTTTTCAGCGTTCACTTCTAAATCTATTTTCTTACTAGTCTCTAATACTACTTTCTTGCATTACCCTAATAGCATATTCTAAGGCTAAATTAAAGAGTAATGGGGAAAGTGTTTCAATCCATTATGTATCTCTAAAGCATCTGATAAGTGAGATCCAACCCGTAACCTGCCACGCGTATCTCTCAAACATACCTCAATTAGCTTGACCAGTTTTTTTGGGTATTCCAAACGTAACTAAAATGACAAACAATTTTTTTCCTTTTAACTGAATCACAGGCCTTTTCAAAATCTATGTATAATTGATGTATTGTCATGTTGAATTCCCACTTTTTTTTCTAATATTTGCCACATAGTAAAAATTTGATCCGTTGTTGATCTATTTCGTCGAAATCCACACTGATGATTCCCAATTATTTCCTCTGCATGTGGCATCAATCTCACTAAAATAACGTAAAATGTCGGTAGCAGTGAGATACCTCTATAATTATTACAATCTGTTTTATCTCCCTTTTTGAAAATGGGCATTATTATATTTTCCTTCAATTCTTGTGGCAATACATCATGTTTCCATATGGAACACAAAGGCATATTAATTTCTATTACTAAGATCTTACATCCTCACTTTATTAACTCTGATGGTTTTGAATTAATACCTGGAGATTTATGATTCTTTAACTTCTTAATTAATTTTTGACTTCACTAATACTTGGCTCTGAGACCAGTGGATCAGCAGTATGGATTTCGATAGCCTCACCTAAATCGTATCCTTCGTGAACTTTCAGAATTTTACTGAAAAAGTATTTCCATCAATTCAAAACATCACACGTATCTGACATCAGATTACCTTTCTCATCTTTAATTAAATTAACCCTAGTCTCATAACTTTTCATATATCCGTTAATACCTCAATACAGTTACCTATGTTCGCTATGTTGTTCTATGTTGCTAGCTTTACCCTTTCAATACTCTTTATTTTTGTTTCTAAATGTGACGCTGGCCTTCCGTTTTGCAATGATTAATGTGTAAAAATTCAATTCACTAGGACTTTCTAGCCAATGTAGCTTTGCTTCCCTCCTTTACTCTATTAATAATGTTGAACATTCTATGTCAAACCATGTCTTCTTCGTATTCTTTTTACAAAAACCTATACTACACTTCGCTATATCTCTATTTCTCTTCCTGACACTTTCCCACTGTTTCTCTGGATGCGTGTTTTCTTAACTATCCTATGACCATTCTAGGGCAGCTAACCTATTTGAAATTTAAATTTTATGTGTATTCCTACACTAGCCATATGACAAATTTTCTACATCATATCTATATAGCTTGCCCACCTGATTTTCCTTTTTTGTTACTGACAGACTCATCCTAAGTTTTGCTACTACCAAGTAGTGGTATGACCTTACATCCAGTAAGCTTGAATTTTGTCATCAATCTACAAGAAAAATTTAACTTACACCAAAATCTTGCCAAATTATTGGTGTACTGTACGATCCATCTCTATTTGTGGATTTAAAAACTTTACCCTCTGGCTAGATAAACTATAACATTTATGGCCAACAGAACGTATACTCCTTAAAATATGTTTGGAAAGGCATAGAGACCATGCAGATATTCATTAACTTATGATCATTTGCCTTAAAATCCTATTTTTATATAGAACTAATTCGATTTTATTGCAAAAAAACCCCCAACCCTTTTGATTCACTAAAAAAAAAGTATAAACAGAACGATTAAATGCTCACCATTCAGTTCTGTAATTTCTCAAATAGAAATTTGGATTTGAAGAGCTTAGATACTGGTACTATGGAGGAAAGCTTATTCTATACATTAATAGTTAACTGATACTCGTTTAGAGACTCAGGTTAACAGTTGTTTGCGGACATTAAACATTTCCTTAAAAGCCACGTGCTCAACAAACTCATTAGGAACCACCTGTCAACACTACGTACTCTTAGTATAAAACTACTATATTCTTATAGCATAGTTTTGTAGAAACTAAGCCTTAATTAATATATTAGTTCCAATAATTGATCAAGATTGGTTGATTAAAAAACTTATAACAGAAGTCTTCTTGATTGTCCCTTGGGAACAAGGGCTGTAGTTTCAGCAACTCTATCATAGTGTTGTCCTTCAATGTATGACTTATATAGTTCAGTTTTGATGGAGCGTGTTGTTGTATTCGAGAAGAAGAAGAAGAAGTGAAGAAGATAAAGAAACCTCATGGTATCTACTGGCAACAAAGATAATACTGGAAGTTGCGTGAACGATGTGGGCCTGTTTGTGAGTGGTTTAAGTCTGCTTTTATGTGGAATAACGTGAAGTTTTGTTGTTTTGTGTGAAAGCATGGTACGTGGTGTTTTTCATTAATAAAATTCGCGTTCCTGGATATCTCATTTAAAAAAATTCTTTGTAAGGATTTCGTCTATATTTGAATATTTTGAAGAAGAGATGGAGTCTTTGGAAAATTACCTAGGAAGACTGGAACTGGAATTTTTAGTTAATAAAATTGAGGAGGTGGAGATGGTGACGCTTTTATTAACTGGAGCAGTGCCAAAAACATAAGGGCTTCTTAAAAACCTTTTGATGCCAGAAACACCTAAAGACAAAAGTTATGAGCAACTAGTTCGGGTGTTAAAGATTCATTCTAGCTCACCAAAATCGGTGGTGTCGTAAATGGTAGTGTTCAACAAGCGTTCGAAAGCCGAGTTTGAAACACCACAATATGTAGTGGAGATAAATAAACTAGCAGCGTCCTGTAATTTTGTAGTATTTCTCAAGAATGCATTACGTGTTCGGTTTATAAGTGGTCTACGGAACAGATCTATTCAATGCCAGTTAGTTAGGGAGAAGATTTCAACATTTGAGGAGGTGTGTGAAATGGCAGTCCATTTAGATTTAGCCAACGACCAGCTTAAGACCTTTCATAAGGTAGAGCCTCATTCTGTGAATTTTTTTGAAAGAAAATAAAGGGCAAGCAAGTGTGTAATAGTACGGGAAAGGATATGGGGATGCAAGGGAAGAGATAATGTTTTAGGTGTAACAGTCTTTTGCATTTGGCTGTGGGGTGTCCTTTAAAAAACAACAAATGCTACACATGTGGCAAGGTAGAACATATAGCTACGACGTATAGATTAAAGAAAGAAAAGAATGGGCCTAAACTTAAAAAGTTAATGAGCTAGATTTATGTCACGTGGACAAGGTGAGGGACAGTGATGCGCAGTGGGTAACAACAGTGAAAGTGGATGGCAAGCCAGTAGACATGGTGATTTACACTGGTTGTCCACGCATCTTGATGCCAGAAAATGTGTATAAAAAAGGGTTTTGGATGAAAACTCTAAGGCCACCGTCAGTGGGTCTGAGTTCATACTCGGGTCTGGCAGGTCATGTTCTAGATCTGAAAAGAGAATTTAAGGCTGAAATAATGCATGGATCCTCCAAGCTGGAGTTTCCTATTTTAGTAGTTTCCTCTAATCGGAATGGAGCTCCGACATTGTTGGGGAGAAATTGGTTACATTTGTTGAAATTAGGTATGTTGGGAATATGTTACAGGACCGATCAAGTCTGGTGAAATCACTGATTTATAAACATTCAGAGGTGTTTGATGGGCCAATGGGAGCTATTAAAGGAATAAAAGTAGACGTGGTTATGAAAGAAGGAGCCATGCCTATATTTTGTAAGGCGAGAACAGTGCCTTACGCTTTGCAGGATGCGGTGGAGGAAGAATTAAAGTTGACGCGTGATAAGGGAATAATGTACTCCGTTCAACATTGCCAATGGGCTACACCGTATGTGTGTATACCTAAGGAAAATGGAAAAGTGAGGTTATGTGGGGATTTTAACGTGACCCTGAATAAATTTGTGGAAGGTGAACACTATCCGTTTTTCACGTTGTAAAGTATTTTTGAAAAGCCATCTGGGGGAAAGATATTTAGCAAAATTGACTTGTCAAGGGGGTACCTACAGTTGCAGGTCAGTGAAGCGTATCAACCTTTACTTACGACGAGTACGCATGTTCCACAGACTAAGTCCGGGTAAAAAGAGTACTTGTTCTCATTTTCAGTCTGTCATTGACAGAATTGTGATAGGGCTAAAGGAAACCTTTTGTTATATCGAAGATATAATAGTAGTAGCAGCAAAGGTGAATGAGGCAATGAAACGTACAAATGAGGTGTTTCAGAGACTAAGGGATTATAGGGTAAAAGCAAACAAGGACAAATGTGTTTTTCTGGAAGATTAAATTACCTATCTGTGTTATTGGATTGATTCAAGAGGAAGTCAGCCAACCAAGGAAAGAGTGAAAGACATATTAGAGGCAGCAGCGCCAGAAGATGTGGCACAGCTTAGAGCACTCCTAGAACTGTTGCAATTTTATGGGAAATTCCTACCAAACTTATCAACGGAGATGAGTCCCTTGTATAAATTGTTGGAGTCGGGAAGAATGTGAAAGTGGTTCCAAGAAGAGCGACAAATGTTTGAGAAAAGTAAAAGGTTACTAGGTGAAAGTGACAAAGTGGTGCCATTTGACTCTTCTTTGCACATTAATATAACTTGCTATGCTTCCAGTAAGAGTCTTGGGAGTGTGATGTGTCATGTTTTCCCAGATGGTTCCACTCTACCTGTATATGTTAAGTCCAGGACATTGTCAAAAGTTGATTTTCGGAATAGAAATATTCCACAAGTGTGATTTGATCTTAAAGCTATCTATCTTGGTTACTGACCATAAGCCATGTTTGTATTTGTTGTACCCCAAGAAAGGTATTCCAGATATGGCAGCAGCTCGTATACAGCGGTGGGTGCTGTTAATGTCCTTACATGGGTGTGAGTTGAAATATAGGAAAGGGTCTGATATCGCTGAAATGGATGTGGATGTGTTGTTACAATTGCCGGCTGGTGATGGGAAGATATTATAGGATTATGTAAATTTTACTTTTGCATCCTCGGAGAAGCTACCAATATCTAGTGGGAAAATTGGGAAAAAACTAGGAAGGATTTATTTCTCAGTAAAATTCTGCATGATTGGTTGCTCAA
The DNA here is from genome assembly GCA_901482245.1 of Timema douglasi. NCBI lineage: Eukaryota > Metazoa > Arthropoda > Insecta > Phasmatodea > Timematidae > Timema > Timema douglasi. The sequence goes on from CABEEJ010004899.1 coordinate 50,319, forward strand.
GGTGGAACCGGGATTGATGACTTTTTTCAGAAGCGACAAGAGATTTCGATTGAAGACGGGTGTCTCCTATTGGGGAATCGAGTGGTGGTCCAAGAGGCTTATCGTCACATCATTTTGTCAATGTTACATGAATAACACACCAGAATGTGTAAGATGGAAGCATTATCCCGAGGGTATGTGTGGTGGCCAGGAATTGACTCGCAGAGTAAAGAAATGTGCAAGAAATGATCCATTTGTCAGGAGACTCGAGATGCTGCTCCGAGAGTACCGTTGCAACAGTGGAGCTGGCCACTAAGATTATGGCAGAGAGTTCATGTTCATTTCGCAAAATTGTAGGGAACAGAAAACTTAGTGTTCGCCGACGCTCATTCTAAATGGACAAAGAAGTTCCCCATGTCTACTACAACGATATAAAAACAATAGAGAAATTAAGAACACGTTTTCCAGTCTATGGTATGCCGGAGAAGATAGTGTCTGATGGAGTTCCACAGTTAGTTTCAGATGAGATGGAAGATTGTCTGCGAGATAATGGGGTGGTGCACATGGTGATGTAGCACCACCTCTCATCCAGCATCTAGTGGAGAGGTGGAAAGCTCGGTGAAGATAGTGAAAAAGGTGCTCTTACGAGCCTTAAAGCAGGACCGTCAGGAAGGAAGAAAAATAATTCTCAAGCATAGGGCAGAACATTTTCTTTTAGCCTATAGGAATACCCCTCACACAATTACGGGTAAAACCTTGTCAGAGTTATTTATTGGATTCAGACCGAGAACTCGATTGCCAATTTTGAAGCCTCATCTCGATGCAAAGCTGGTGGAAAAGAAAGAAAAAGTGGAAATAAATTGGAATACAAAGGTGGGATCACCTTGTACATTTGAAGAAGCTCAAGTAGTTTTGGTTAAAACTATTTGAGGAGAAACTGAAACGTGAGTACCAGGGAAAATAAATAATAAGGAATATAAGTCCTGTAACCTATATAGCTAGGGTGGAAACTAAGGTGAGGTTTGTGCATGCGGATCACTTGGCTAATTCAATGTTAAAGAATGGGACGGATGCCCTGTTGGAGTCAAAACCAGGAGCCAACGACCCTGTGGAAAGAGTTTGAAACAGGATTTTAAAAAACGCTTGAAAATTAGCGGAGATTTTGAAATGGTAGCTATGAATTAATAAAATTATATTTTATTAGTATAATGAAATCGGTCCTTACCTAACTCTCCAACCTTCACCACTAGTATTACTAGTTCTGCCACCCGGCTAATATTGGAATCAAGTGGTGTGTGGTTAGAGAGAGTGCGAAAAGAAAGGGGATGAGGGGAATATTATATTACTCCGAAGTATAATCAAATTGTGGACATTGGTTTACTTCGGCTGCTCTTAAATGGTAGAGACACGTATCTTTCTCTACTGCATCTCTGAGTAAGGCTAGAGTTGGCATCTACAAGAGGGGGAAGAGGAGGGGAGTGAACACATATCTCTCTCTCGCTCTCTCTCTCTCTCTCTCTCTCTCTCTATATATATATATATATATATATATATAAAATTTCTTACATATAAATAAAGGCACCATACAAACTGCTCGACAAGCTATAAANTATATATATATATAAAATTTCTTACATATAAATAAAGGCACCATACAAACTGCTCGACAAGCTATAAAAAATATTTGGAAGGCTGTGTAGGTAAATTGGTCGACACGACTTGGACCAACTTCTAGACAAGCTCATGTATAGGAGTAGAAAATGATAGACAACCAAGTGGTCGACACGAGAGAACAAATCTGTAAACAAACCAACTGCTAGACACCCAGAAACGACATGGACCAAGTGATCGACACGAGCTGGACCAATTGTTCGACAAACGTCGCGATGAATCCACTTAAGAGTGGCTCAAGTGACATACAAGTTATTTCATAACTAACAAAGTGATAAATATGGTATTAGTGGTTGAAATACTAGTTCTAGACCATTTTCTCCCATAGGGTTAGCAGTGATCCACCACATTGAATGGGGTGGATCACTTTCTCCTCTAGTCTAACCTAACCTAACCTTAACCGGCTTTTAATTACACAATAGTATCTTCTGTCCCTGTATTTTTTGTTCTGCCCCTTGCAACCCCCCTCCTTGCAGCCTCCTTCCTCCCTTGGGTCTAGATTCCAGCCTCCAGCACATACTCTCCTCCCAGCCTTCATCCCCTTCTCTTACCATGCCCACCAATCACTCTTCTACACTCCCCCCAGTCTCCTACTCCCAGTCTTGATCTGCACAACTTCAAGTCCCCATCCTGTACCCTTACCTCCTTTAATCCATACAACTTCCTGTATCCATCCTGAGTAAGAGGTAGTCTGGCTCGATCATTATCGTGTTGATCCCCTCCAGCTCCAACCCATCCTCTTACCACCCACGCTGCTTACCAGCCGGTCCTTAAACCTTGACAGCTTAGATCTTGTACCTTAAACGATGTATCCATCATATCACCACCCGCTTCTTGATACCTTACGGCTTAGATCTTGTACCTTAAACGATATGTCCTTCCTGCTTATCACATATCCCTCAAAATATTCTGAAACGGTTTGAAACGGTACAAAATAATTATGCATCATTCTCCACCCGACACATTAAACGTTGAGACCATTAATCCTTTAACTTGCACATCGAGAGTCTGAAATGGGGACACTTTCTCTTTAAACCTGTCAGGACTTGTCTGCCTGCCTTAATAATGTCAAGGTTAATTCTCTTAATCCTATTCTATTACCACCCACCTCGCTTACCAGCCAGTCCTTAAAACTTGACAGCTTAAATATTGTACCTTAAACGATTTATCCATCATCTTACCACCCATTCTTAAAAATATTCTGAAATGGTTTTAAACGGTACTAAATAATTATGCATCATTCTCCACCCGACACTTTAAACGTCGAGACCATTCATCGGGGTTCGATCCCAGTCGGTTGACTGAAGGTGGGTTTTCATAAATGGTTTTCCACTCTCACTCCATGAAAAATCGGGTGCAGTTCCTCTAAATTCAACCTTACTCATCCCTAAACTCATTAGCGTAGTTAGTATATAGGTGTATAACCCGAATGGGTAGTAACTCTCTAGTAGGTATAACGCGGTGCTAAAAATTAAAGATATGTAGCACTAAATATACAGGCTAGTTATTAAAATTATATGTTTTAAAACAATAAAAATCCTTTTTATTGTAGCTTATTGCTGGTTACTAATTTTATATAATATTTTAAAACTGTTGTCAAATTTCAAGTTTTAATAAAGGCCACTAAAGAATTTTTAATCAATGGTTTTCAACTCTTTCTTCATCGAAAAGCGGATATATTTTCTCTAACTTATACCCTCCTCACCTCTAATTTATTAATATAAAAATAAGATGGTTCATACATGTAGACCAGCGCTCACTGTTCTTTAATGTTGCAGCCAGCGTTGCAGAATTAATTGAGACTGTTCAATTAGTGATATTCTTTTATAAGGTCATCATTAGTTCGAGGTTTTTTCACCTTCATTTTTACTTTAGCAAACCCTATATAAACATTTCAAGAAGTGTGAGGTTAAACTGACGGGTTGGGGGAAAAAATTATTTGAGTGTAAACAACGACCATCGTATATTGAATTAATTATTATGTCACTTAGCCCACTCTTAACTGGATAATATCAAAGTTTGTCGAGCAGTTGGTCCTCTCGTGTCGACGGCTTGGTTGTATATCACTTTGTAATCCTATACATGAGCTTGTCTAGCAGTTGGTCCAAGTCGTGTCGGCCACGTGACCCACCCAGCCTTCTTATTTCTAAATAATTGTTTTCATTTTGTTTATCGGTTGGCTTTTTATCACTTGGTCCGGCTTGTGTCGATCACTTGGTCCACGTCGTTTCTTCGTGTCTATAAGTTGGCTGTCTACCATTTTGTCCTCTCATGTCGGCCACTTTGTTGTCTATCACATTTCCTGCTCTCTAAGAAAATAAAAATAACAAAAATACTCAGGAAAAGTTTCAAGTTTGTTAAAGTTAACACCAATATTTACTTTAATGATGTAAAATCAAAAATCCTATAGCATTTTTAACACTTGCTCCTAATGGAGAATGACGATGATAATGATGATGATGATGAACACACAACTGCAATTAACTAACATAACCTTATATCATTCAACACCTAAACATAAAATTCAGTCAAAGTATTCGACCTAAATACAATACAAACAACCAAATATTGGATCTAAAAAATACTCAACTCTAAACGATAGTTCAAACGTGAGCTCCCCCTTAATTTGTCCTTAGTTAACTGTTTTTATTCTCGTGCGTTTCTCGGGTAACTACTGATACCCCGTAAGCCAAATTAATGCTACACAGGATTTCCTAGAGTATTCAGTGACTCACAAACGAATAAAAAATCACCACTTCTCACTTGAGGATAGAGTGGGCTCCCCTATCTAGACCACATAACAGATATTACCAAATTAAATGCCTTGATCTAGGGTTGCTAAGCGAAGTTATCATTCAATAGCATTGTCTGTAAAATTTAGTTGAAAAAACCTACCTTAATCTGTGGTTCTAAACTTATGGCGTGTTGTTAGTTAAACACGAGGTTGAAGGTTAATTTATACCCCTCACCGTACCAACAATCTCGTGCAGCTGTGAACTCCCTGGTAGCATGAGACCCTCGAGCGACCTTGGACTACGATGCACGCGCACGTATAATTATTTCACTTATTTACGCTCAATGATAATATTTATGTTTTCAGCACAACTCTTATTACATTTCAGGATATATGATGAATTAAAAAAATTCTTTTACTATAGCCCCAAACGACGCTATTTGAACACAAGGTTCCAACTGAAAATAATCTAGCTACCACGCCGCAAATTACCTATTACCAGCCCTTCCATCCAAAATGTACTGGCACAACCGTTATTACAAAATTAATTATATAAATTATAAAAAGAAAAGAAAACATTTATATATATATATATTAATTACAAACTGATATATATTAATATGAAATTAATATATATGTATGTATACATGAGTAATTAATAGGATCTGTTGTTCTTACCGAGAACTTGGGCCTAAACAAATAGTTCTGGATCTAGGAGTCTAATTTTGCGTTATTGAAGGTGGAGTAAAATATATTTATGCATAAATTAACGCAAAGTTATGAAAATGATATGTATCGTTGCTTGGAGGGGAATGGTGGAAAGTTTAAAGGCTGTGACGGGCTCCATATTCTTCCACCAAGATGGTAGCACTGATCCATAGCACAGTCAATAAGTAGATAGCGTCATCACAAGCCAAATAGATGCCACAGTCAAACAGTCACCCACAGATGCCCCCAACACATATTCCTAATCCATTGTGTGTAGTAAATACCAGCAACCAACTTCCATTGTATCTGGTTCTTTGAAAACAAGTTAATATCAGACCACTCCAGATATTAATATTGCATTTACATGTATATAGACATTGCTGGTCTTGTTTGCTTTTCAAAATACCATCCTACGCACCGTTTTACTGTGACAAGATTCAAATTACATTCCCTTGATTGATTTTGGGCTCGGTTTTAGTCATTTATTCTTTACCTTTCCGCTTTACATCCGTTTCTTCTCCCGACAAAAACCGTGGAAATAGCTAATCAGATCCAAGAATTAATGTTTTTACAATTCGTCTACTTGTGTTTACAAACTGACACGCCATGGTATAGACATGCTTCTGAGGTCATTTTTTGGCAACGCCTCATTTTCTTCCCTTTACAGCACGAGAAATGTAATACACAAAGATACGTTACGGCAGCTATAAACCTCTCTTAACAAGCCAGTATGCGTGAGTTGGACTGTGTTCACTACCATCCCTTCACTGGATACATTCCTTTATGAAAGTACAGGTTTCTTGAAAATTAGTGACATCATTTAAAAGGGTTTTCCCTGAGAAACACATCACAATATTATCATGATAAGAGAAACACGCAAAAAATTTAATTTTATATAATAGCTTCGAAAATATGTATAATTCAGTAAAATATGTAAGATTAAAACTGAAACTACTGTCCCAAACAACCTAATTTGCTGAAATTTCCCTTTTCACATTTCTAACTTTCAGGATGAAAATATATATTTCTAATTACATAAAAATATGGGCTCTTTCTTTACATGCCAATCTATTTCCTCTTTGAGCAAATTTTACTAAAATCAGCTTCATGAAATGGGGGGTAAGAATAGCTCTAATATCTTTACACTGGTTTTCCATTTTTTATATCCTGGTATAAGTCAGAGGTGGCTGGTGGCCAAAATTATAGGTGGTGCACAAATCAAAATAGTTTAAGCCGGTGGTTTTCAACCGGTGATATGTGAGGTGTTGTCCAGTGGTACGTTGGGTGCGAGAAAAGAAGAGATAGGGACCAAGCTCTTACAACATCAATAGCGTTTAAAAATTATACTAGGAACGGCTTCTATTAAGATAAATAACTGCCCACAAAATATTATAAAGATGATCATTGTAACGTCTTATTCTATGCGTTCTTGAATTGCTTTGAAAAATACTACGAGCGTCACGTTTATTTTTACTTTCAACTCTGCTCTAGCTCGTTGGCGTAGCTTTATGTCCTTTGCTGCAAATTGTTTATATGTGTGCCATCATCAAAACTTCATCTTTTTTACTTTTGGATTACAGCATGTGGCTACCCTGAACTCACCACTGGGTCCATCAAATTCTTGGTGCCCCTTTCGACAACATATTTGTGTGAGCTACTATTTTTTTCCGCTCAGTTTCCTCAAAAACAATCACCGGAAATGACTGTGTTATCCGTCTTTACTGGGGCTTCGCATGGAGTGGGTTGATTGTCTTAGTCGAAGTGTAGTTTCCGTGCGACTAGGAGTC
>CABEEJ010004900.1:0-20363 GCA_901482245.1 Timema douglasi
CACAACCAAGACACTATCCTAGCACTACACTCCTCTGACCACCGACGAGTGTATTCACGTTTCCCCAACACCCGACCACAACCAAGCTATTGAACCCTTCACAAAAGACCCTACCCCATTAGACCTGTGAGTGTCGTCAGACCTAAACCAAGAGGGTGATTCCATAGTAGTATGTAATATTTGTTAAAAACGCTCTAATTGAATTATCTAAGCCATAGGTTCTTAAACTTTTTGTCACGGCCCCTTCAGTGCTCGCGCTCAGCCTTTACAAACATGAACTATTGAAATCAAGATGTGTGATCGTAAATCAATATTTAAATGCTTTAACGGTTTGTAGGAAATATAAAAATGGTTCATTTAATCTTCTATTATTTTGTTAGTGAATTTATTAAATAATACAAAATATAAACAAATTGATAGTCCCTGCGGCATTACAAAACACTCGTTTGAGACAGTTTTTAAATTTTATAAAAATATATTCATGGTTTGAAGGAAATATAAAACCGATTCATGTATTTTTAATTGTGTTAAGGGATTTAATAAACACACTATCCCTAGATATTAAAACCATTACAACTTATGAAACTGATTAATTTAAAAAAAAAGGGGTTAAAGGATTTAATACACACATTTTCCCTAGATATTTAACTTATGAACGTATGTAAAAGCTATAAATTATTTCATAAAAATATATGGATGCCTTGGATTTTTCCCTGGATATTTAAAGCGTAACAACTTATTAATTTATGTAAAAGATATATATTATTTCATCAAAATATAGTTGAGAGCATTATATTTCTTTGTTGCTTCAGTGGCTAATTTGTTTTGTGTAAATTTTATTAAATACATTTTATCATATCAACAAAATATATTTTTGAGGATTAAATTATTATTTTTTTTATTTAACTGTTATTTTGTTTTTGCTTGGAATTTCTAATATTGATTCGGGTCCTCAAAAATGTATTTGATATTACTTTTGAATCTATGTAAAAGTTATATATTATTTCATTAAAATATATATGTGAACATTAAAGTATGATTAAAATAAATTCAAGGTCCTCATAATTGTATTTAATATTACTTGTGATTTTTTGTAAAAAATATATATTATTTCATTAAAATATATTTACGAACATTAAATTTCTTTGTTGTTTAAGTGGATAATTTGTTTTGTGTAAATGATATTTATTATGTCAACAAAATATAGTTTCGAGCATTAAATGATTTTTAAATAATTTTGTGGTTGTTATTATTATTATTTGGTTTTTGGTTTGCATTTCTAATATTGATTCAAGGTCCTCATAATTGTATTTGATATTACCTATGAATTTATGTAAAAGCTATATATTATTTCATCAAAATATAATTGCGAACTTTAATTGTATTTAAAATAAATTCAAACTCCTCATAATTGTATTTAATATTTCTTATGAATTAATGTAAGATCTATCTATTATTTCGGCAAAATATAGATTAGAATATTAAATGATATATTTAAAATAAAACTTATTTTTTTTGTTTTAAGTGGCTCAAGGAATAAAACATTTGTTTCTAAACTGATTAAATCTTTTTTCACTTTATCCTTGTATAGCAATCTATCATCCAGCAGTTACAATTAATAAATGATTGTGTTAGATTGTGTTTGACAGCTTACCTTAACCACATATTAGTTAAAATTATAAACCAATATTTAAGCACTGAAACTGGTTGAAATGATAATATTAATAGTATACTTGTTCCTCCTTACTACAAATATCCTACAGCTCACATAAATATTACTATAAAAATTACCGTTACTAGTCAAATGTGCTTTTGCATCCACTGAGAGGTGATTTACTCTCAGGAATCCACCTGAGTAAAGTAAAGTTTTCCTGAACCAAATGCTGGTACACATTCTACCTGGTCTAATTATATCAAGCGGGGTATCTGGTCGACCAGATTTAACTGATTTTTGATTATGCCTTATTTTATCTCTCTCACAAATGCGGGGTACACTCAACACCTGCGAAAGATATCGAGGTTTGAATTCTTGTCGGCACGCCGTCTACATGGCAGGCTCATCTAATTCTGGTGGGTGAAGTTGAAATCGAATCCCTGCTGGGTAAATTGTTAGTAGTTCTTCTGCCAGGTAAAAAATGCTGAAATATTCTCATAATCATCCCTACCGCACTATCATAATTAATATATATACACGTTTAGCCAGAAAGGGTGCGTGTAACTCATCTAGTTATGGTGGTGGATGTCGGGGGTTCGAATCTCCACTGAGGTGTACTGTCACTTGCTCTCACTAAATGGTTTTTCTTTCCCTCACTCCAATTAAACGCTCCAACTAATTCTACATTACTCCTCCGCCAACAATGATCCATGTTGGTATGGCGAATATCTACATCCACGCATGTCGACGAACGAAACCATACAAACAATTTTAGTAGACTTTTGTGGGGGGGGGGGGNTGGGGGGGGGGGGGCTAGCGGCCCCAAACTGATGCTTTCGAGACCCCTGACTGTGCATAATCAAAGCTTTGGCAATGCTCTCTAGTTGCAACATCACTCTAATGAGTGATGACGCCACCGGGAAAATCCCATTTCTGGGGGAGGGTTGTAATATAATTTGAAGTCTTGTTCTATTCCTGCCTCAACTTGTCTTTTCGAGCCGACAAACTGGCGCCCGGGTTGCGATGATGTCATTGATAAAACCCCATTACCACATAAATGTGGAAAGGGTTGCGATACCAAAATAGGTTCAGGGGCTTTCAAGATGGAGTCAATGTTCACACTCTACGCTAAACGGCTGTCGAGAGGATGATCCTGCACGTTCCCCCCCCCATTAGCGATGCCGACACTTTATGGGACGTCACGGGAGGAGTTCCCTACGCCATGAACTGCACGTTCCCCCACCAATAAATAAAAAAAACTCCCACAAATAAACTCCAGTACCAGTCCCGATCCTACCCAGATATAATACAGTGGCACACAAAATAAACCAATGTGCACACATACAAATCAAAGTGACAATTACGTCACTCAAACCAAAATCAACCAGAATTGTGATGACGTCACTACATTGCAACATCACGGAAAACCTTAAACCAGGGTCAAAGGTCGAATTGCCTCGACTCACCGTACTAGCTACTTTTGATATACTTTTAGTGAGACAATATTAACTATTAGTACCTATCTGTCTTTAAGACTTGTTATTTATTTTGGCTCTAGGTAACTAAAAATATGTTTGAGAATATAATAATATTATTTATTTCTTACAGGGAATTATATGGCGATTTAAATGTAGATTTAACTTTTGTTTATATTACTTTGTTACTTTAAATTTAAATTTACTCAATGTATTTACTGTACTTATGGTACCGGTACTTCTTTTATATTGTTCAGTCTTCGTTCAAGTTTGTACTCCATTTTGGAGTATTTCTTTGATAATATATATAATCGGTTATTCTTTTAAAAATATTTCTCAACTGCTTTAAAAAAAATAATTACACTTTATCACTTATAACTTATCACTTAAAATACAAAACCATCCCCGTTTAAAGATATACATAACTTCACTATACAAGATGAGCAATTTCCTACACTTAATATCATTAACTAATGTATGTAACAGTTGGGTTTACATACAAAAGCCCTTTAAATTAGCTAAGCACATAGTAGGTATGTTACCTAAAATAATTTAAATCGTTTACTCTGTCAAGGATATTCAAAATCATAAATTTAAAAGAAAAGTATACTTTTGTTTTCAAATATGTAATCTTAATAATCTAAGATTTTATTTTATGACACTTACTTGTATTTTATCCAAAAATTATTAAAGAATAAACCTTAAAACCCAACCATTAATCTACTATCTTTCTGAGTTTTAATTCACATTATAGTAATAGATTATATTTTCTTCATCGTACCAATACTAAACGTGAACAAAATCAGAATTTAAGAAACTTATCACCGTCCACATAACCAGTGAGCACATCTTGGTTTGTCATGTCTACCTGTAAAAAAAGCATTAATTTTATTCCTGTCTTATCAAAATAGATTGGACATATTCACCTTCTTCTGCTACCATAGCTACATAACTTTAGTTATTTCCTCTTCAACTGCCGCATAAGGAGAACAGTGGCTATTGCTGATCTGTATTGGCATTCTCTTTGGCAACCTTTCTTTCAGTTGCAGCTTAGGAGTTGCAGTAGGTCACTGGGTGCAGGAGACAATGCACAGGCGATAGGGAACAAGACATAATTTGTCTTCTTCCCTCCCCATTCCGTAGTCTCTAGATAGTTTCCCAACCAATCCTGCACTTGCAAGTACACTCTAAAGGAGTGTTTACGTGCCACATCGTTTGTTGATGGCAATTTAGATAGATGGAATGGATCCCTCTTTCTTTAGTGTGGGGCTCTAATATTGCTATACATGAAGTACCTTAACTCATTTAGACCTTTACAAGCCTCAATATTGTATAGTGTGAGTAGATATTATACACCTACTGATACAATATCATATGGAGCTGTAATCAGCTCATGGAAACATTTTGCATTGTTATACAAGTATGGATTTAAATTTAGTACTTTGTAGGAAAGCTTTTCCCACCTATAAACTATCGCACAGATTGTATCTGTCCAAGATGCAGAACATTGAAATAAAAATAGATATTTTAAATTATCGAAATGGTTTTAGAGTGGTCGAATGTCAAAATCTGTACGACGTGGTGTTTTAAAATTTCCAGGGTCTGGACTTATAAAGGATTGGTAATAATCTTATACATCGAGGAAAAATAAATGTATATTGTCATTTCGATGCAGTTTTCTACTAGTAGAATTATTCCCTGATATTGTCTTAAAGGATCGCTTTCCAATTTCTTCTTCCTTTCCACAATTAATGGTGATATCTTCTATCAAATCTGTCGGAAGAGACACGAGGTCACGGGGCAAAATAATTATGGTTCTCAAGCCCGTGAAAGAACTGGTTGCAGCCCTTACCAGCTGGCGCCTGGTAACTTACTCGTACGTGTTCCCCTGACGATGATGTTTGAATGCCACATACATTTTAAACGTTTCACACAGCTCAACACATTAAATAATTCAGAGAGGTTTTTTTCTGGTATAACCCCTCCTCGAGCTAGGCCACCATATGTCTTCATAGAGCATGTGAGACCTTGCTCAATTGCCAAATATGGAGAGACTCCACAGCAGAATCTATCACTTTGAGCTGGTGAAATAGCCTCTATATGTCATCTTTTTAAGCTTCATGGCGTATATTTTTCTATAAATATCTTGTGTCTGTTGCAAGTATAACTTGTTATACTTGGTGTAGGGAAAGTGGCCTGCTCCATGTAAATAAGTAATTGTTTGTTTTATAGTTTGCAGATGTGGTTTTAAATGTCTAGTCCTCTACACTCTTAAGTAGGCTAGCAATATATCCACCTGTTTGAAATAATATAATCATAGCTTTATACCAATTAACAATTAAGTTTCATATGTTCCACAAGCTCTTGTATCAAAGCGTTTTATTCTTTCCCTCCTTGAGAAATCTCACCTTTTGTCAATTGTAAAGATCAATTCCTCATCACGAATAAGTAGATATCCAAGCGTTTGGAGTGAAAGTGTGTGTTCTCTTACATCACGAGATAACGCGTGGCCGCAGAACCTGGCTAGAATTGTGACCTTGGAATACACTGCTGCCCAAAGTTCTTCGATCCCACTGCCACCCATTGTACGACCCACATCATATATATAAGACAAGAGGAGATGGAACTTCCCCAAATCGTATCGAAACATTTGCAATATCTGATGATGATGCCACAATTATTTCAGTTGCTTTGGCCAATACTAGTTGATCAAAAGTGATAAAACATACTTTTTGACCAGCTTTCCTACAGTATTCCTCTGCATATTTAATAGTAGGGAATATGCATGATGGGTTACTAAAAAGGAAGTCAGTAAAGAAAAGAATTTTAACTTTACTAACATATAGGTTAGAGCTTTGTAAGTGGCATTGAATGTAGCCACTCAAAATAAAGGTCAAAGTAAAATGATGGCACGTTGTTTGTCAGATTTAATAATTGAATATGTTTAAGCTCGTTCCACACCAAACTAAACCGGTACAAATATTGTGCCAGCCATTCCTGTTGCCTAATTGTAATATTTAAATCCCAACTGGGCTCTATACAGCTATTGCAAGGGGGAAAACTCAAAACAACATTAAAGTATTAATATGAGGTCACACAGACACTTTTTTTTTCTGGAAAAGGGTGAAGATCATGTTGAATCTTTAGAGACTTTTTATATGTTAACGATAAAGGATTACTCAACATTTCGAGCTAAAAATCTATTTGCAACGAATTTGTTTAAGGTAACTTTTAAATGTGTACCAATATTCCTGTGATCTAACGAGTTTGACACGCATGTATTAGTCTTTCTTCATCGCGATTTGAAGCCAATAAAGCCGATATTATAACAGCTTCATTTCGCAATCTGTGCTGCACATTGCACGTGGTTTACCTAGCAACGGGAAGTGATGGAAAACCAAGTGAGAATATTTTTCATCATGGAAACATGATATTAATAATTTGGTGAATTGGCCACTATCATATATTGAGAGTAGAGAAAGTAAGACCCAGATTGCCTGTGGATATGCCAAACTAGACACCCAAAATATTCCTCTTTCAATTGTCTATATCAACATATATATCTCATAAGACATATGTCTATATCTTTAAAAATACTATATTTAGCAAATTATTATTATTAGCACCGCGTCTTACTACCCGTTAGGGTTATACGCACTTACGCTAGTGTGTAATGGTAGGGTGATTGTGAGATGAAATGAAGGACCTACAGTTTAACGTGGAATCCGAACCACGGTGGAGGCCTGGCATTCCCCACATTCACAAGATGTCTTGTCAGAGGTGAAGGAAGGGTTTGGTAATCAGATAAATCTGTGCCGGGACTGGGGATTGAACCCCGGCCGCCAGCATAGAAGTCTGACACCTTACCCCTAGACCACCAGGTCACCTTTAGCAAATTACCTTGGAAAAAAGCTTACACACAATTAATCATTCCAGTGGTTCCCAAATTGTAGTATGGCTACGCGTACCACGAGTGGTAGGGTAATATTATTTCTGGTGGTACGCCATGAAAAGCCAAACGAAACAATCAAATTAAAGTGGGAAAAATATAAGGCCTCATCAACTCTTAATATATTCAGACCAATTATTCTAGCCAAAAGTAAAATAGATTTAACCAATTATTGCAGTGGTGGTAACACTGATTCAAGCTCAGACAGCCAGTGCAGCTCGTGTTATTAAATCCCTGGACACCTTTAAAAATGTGCCTATATAATAAATACTCAGATTATCTCGATGGTACTCCAAATTACGGAGATTGTTGGGGGGTACGCTATTCAAAAGTTTGGGAACCACTTTGCTATTCAATAATGTCAGTTACATGCTAGAAAATTATACATGCACTTTTTTAATTAATTTATTCGCATTTTAGCGAAGTAGCCCAACGAATGGAACAAGCAAAATAAGCTCTTCTAAATAGAAACAGAGCTACTAGCAGTTCCACGCACATTGTTTGATAAGTCCAGCTGGGTGTTTAATCCAATGTAGTAAGACTTTAACTAATAGGATACGGATTGTGCTACACATTACAAAGTGTATTATTGTATCAGCCAGTAGCGTGTCGCTATTTTTTAATGTATAGTTGATGTTTTTGTAACTGTTCATAACGCAGCCAGGTGTGTAGGGGGTACCAATTTAGCTGACATAGGGTGTAGTTCCTGAGGCCATGTTGTGTTTCCCCCCAGGTGTGCCACAACATGCACGCACTCACGTGGCAGGCGGAGAATCACCACCGCGACACTTCCAGGTTGAGGTCAGTGACCTCAAGGTCACGCTTCACGGCCATGTCCAAGTCGTCCAGGGTGTGACTGTGAGGGAGCTCCTAGGTCAGTCATTGCAGGTGGCGCAAATCACACCTGCACGATGTTCTTTCCAGTTCACTGTTTCTCAACCTCTTTTATTACCCGCACTATGAGATAACATACATCCGTGGCCTCACGAAAATGTACCAGTTTCAATATTTCTTGAAATAAATTGAAGGTACGGGGGAAATTGAGGGAAAGTCATATTTCACACATTTTACAGGATAGCAACTTTTATATCTAAAACCATATAAAGACCCTTTAATAAGCCTACTTCATTTTTAAAATTAATTTAGACCAAACCCTCTCTTAACTTTAATCTCACGTTTGTATATCATATGGTATCAATGGCTCAATTTGAGTTAAAGTTGGACCTTCTAGCTTTCCCCCTATACCTACCCGTCATTTGTTAGTTATAATGAAATGTGATACTTAGAAGTAAAATACAATGAAAGCAAAACAGATTTGGTTTAGAAAAATTACTGAAAATCATGTTTATAATGAACTTATTTTTACCTCGATGATATTTAATTATGTCAAATATTAGGACGAAATATTTATTCACTTTGTTAATCGTAATATACTGATATGTGTTGTCAGTTTAACATATATAAACATACATATATACATCAAATTATATCAGCATTGTCATAATTAGGTCATCAATCTTGCGATTGGTTTGCTACTGCTCTCTACTTTAGCCTATCATGGGCCAAACTTTTTACATTTTTGTATCTTATTCTGGCAATATCATCCAATTAATGTTATACAGTCTTGGTCTTCTTTTGAATTTCTCCCTTCCACATCTCCTATAATTATATTCGTCAAGCTATCTTGTTTCAGTATGTGTCCTACGATGTTATCTCTTCTTTGTGAATAGCCTTCCAAAGTTTCCATTCTTCATTTGCTTTTCTTAGTACTTCTGAATCTGATACCATCTCCACCCAAGATATTTTTAACATTCTTCTGTAACATAGCGTTTCAAATAAATTAATTATATATATAAAATAATATTTCAACTACTATGCATAGTAATTTTTCCTTTTTTTAGACCTATTTGTTATAAATAGAAATTTATTTTAAGAAATAATCAAAATTACAGACCTACTGGCACTGAAATATCTCGTTAAGTTTCCTTCTCTCGTTGAGACTCGATGGGTTTTTTTTTACTACTCTTATAACTACGCTCAGGGGCAGATTTACAACTCTGCCACTAGATAATTTGCCGCCCACATTTCCTATCTTAATTTACACCCTTTTAGTTTCCCGTCTCCCCCCAACCACCCGTCATGCACAGACACACATATTGTTGTGTCTCAACCTTATGAATAATTACATTTATTTTGTGTGTCTGATATTAGTTACATGATATAGTAATTGGCACGTGGTCACTGTTTTCCTTGGTTGTTGCTTTAATAAAACCAGCTGGCCCAGTTTAAAATATACTGTATATTTATTACAACTAACAATATTTTAGTACTGTATTTATAATTAGAAGTGTGTATATAGCCATGCACTTTTAACGTTATGTGAAACTTGCTAACCAACACATCTGCACCCTTGCCGACCTTTTCTACGAGTGTCCTCAAGCCGCACCTCGGCGCTCAACCAGTCCTACAGCTTTTCCCCGTCACATTCCTACCCTCTCTTCAACTGGACTAATGGACATCCTTCCCACCACCAACTTTCCACTAGTCACTTCAGCCAGGTGCGGATTCAGATCATTTTCATAAGGGGGGTCAGAATTATACATAACCTAGTTACTTAAAATCTTAAATTTCTGTTTAAAGTCATTTAATAGTTTCTTATTCATTTTTTATCTAATGTATGTTTTAAACCATGGTCATCTTTTCCAATTCTTTTCAAATCAGATAGTTTTTATAAACTATTTGGAGTTTCCCTTCTTTGACAATTTTTGAAAAATGGTCCACTCTAGAAGCTATGAGTAGTCTTCATCTTAATTTTTTTAAATTATATTCTTTTATAAGCCATTTAAAGTGTACCTCAGCTAGAAATTTTTGGAATTTGGATGCCTCTTGAAGTTATTTATAGTAGAGTTTCATTTTATAAATTTATTTGAGGTATCTGACGTGCATTTTCTGAAACTAGTTATGAAATTAGCACACTACTTTGTTACTATCTTAAAACTAGAAACGACTCAACATCCCCGTCCATTAGCTTATCAGGCTATAAGAAAAAAACAAATGTTTCACTAAAAATAAAAGTTCCACGGTGTCAGGAATCGAACCTAGTGTCCCTAAATCAGTATAGAAACATGCTATCGATTTAGCTAAGCTGTCGCACTATCTGTTCGTTAAATAAATCTGTAAATCATACCCTTGTAGTATTCTTGGTTTAGAAAGTATTATTAATAATAATAATAATAATAATAATAAGGTAACCAATAATTATTTGAGGAGTATGAGATTTTAACATATAAGTAGTAATGCAGCCCACAAAATACATCATTTTTTTGTTCTTGAAATTAACTTGGAAGGAATAATAACTGTTGGCTTACTGCAAAACATAAATGTTTAGAAGATGTATGAATGTTAATTGTATTAGAAACTGTCAGTATTTTGCTAGTGCATGACTTGATGAAGTGAATAATGTGTTCCAACCCTCCTTTTAGACACGCGCCATTTAACTATTTTACTCTATACGCGGACATTCGCGGCCAGCCAGCACACACAGAACTAACTATTTATTAATATGTTTGAGTGCCAGGAAAACTTCACTGTTTCTTGGGTAACCTTCATATAGTCAATCTTAAAGCAATAGGAAGTTAGAGGAAAGGAACTCGCATTTGCGTGGAGGGAGAGTGTAAAACCACTTAGGAAAAACTACCCGAGTTCACCGGAGCGATATTAGAAACTCGATCTCCACATCCTTGTCAGTCGAGCTAAGCAGTAAACTAGCGCGTTAGCTAACTACGCCACCAGGGCGGGTCTGAAAGTTATTGATAGTCTCAGTTTGGTAAAAACATTATTGATTGAACTTAAAAAAGAAAGCCCCGAGTTAATAATAGATTATAGACCAGTGTGATATCTGCTCGAAATACTCACAAAATAAAATATTTAATATCATATATTTAAAAAAAATACAAATTAAAACTTATATTCTAGGAAATACGGTAAATGATATATATTATACTGCTTCGATGTTCATGCGGACAAAAAAAAATCTTATATGGTCCATTTTCAGTGATGGATGAAACAGGGTTCTAGTCCTGGCCGGGAATATTGAGACACGTTTTCCTAAATTGTTTCCAACTTCCCTCCAAGCAAATGTGGTTACATCACATTAAATTTGTATCTTTTTAATCACTATCAACCAGTAATTAGTAGTAAATATGGTTGAAATAGATAAGATTATGTAACTTATAAATATTCTCCTATTGTTCACTCTTGATTTTACAATCCCCTTCACGGAAAAACGTAATTTCACTTTCCGGCTGATCCACAAAATCCATTATAGCTAGGCCTGTCAGTATTTCCAGGGACTCACAACAAAACACCTGATTAAACTAATGTTCAAACCTGCCTGTATATAAAATCTACGTAAGCCAAATTAAAAAAAAAAATTACACTCCAATCACTTATGGGGTTATAAATATCCTAGATAAAATATACACAAAATCCATCTGAATTTAACAGGGATTCGAAACCCAAAACCTAGGTCTATCATACTATAATTTTCCCGGTTGATATCCTATAGAATAGAATTAACTACGGAATCAGTTGTTGACAAATATCCGGCTGGTCCTTTACCGAGACTCACAACACAAAACATGATTAAATCATGCTAAAACTTGCTTGAATAAATATTCTAAAAAAAACTACATTTAAATCAGTTAAATGGTTCCATAGATATATACAAATATCGGGCTGGCACTTCACCGGGACTTACACCAATACACCCAGTTATAATTACTATACTAAAAAATGCCTTGATAAATACACTAACGAATAATAAAAACTACACCACAGTAATTGTGTTGTTCCATAAATGTATACAAACATTCGGCTGGTCCTTCACTGGGACTCCCACCGAAACACCTGATTATACACAAATAATGCTAAAGCCTGCCTGGATATTGATCCAGTACAAAAGTAACAACCACACCGCAATTGGTTAAATGGTTCAGGAGATAAATAAATCCGGCCATATCTTTAAAAAGAAAAACAAACCCTGACTGTATGTATGCGAAATCCTCTCCTAGGGGACATCATGATGAATAGAAATAAATGCACCGCAATAGGTTATGAAATTCCAGGTATCCTTGACTATAGACAGATATTCTTAAATATAGAACAAAACAATATTTATCTATGCCTTTCAATTATTATTTAAACCTCCTCACTCTGATATTGTATTATAACTTGCCTACGACATGGCCAGTTTTATTGTTTGGATTTCCAGAATTGATTTAGTAAAAAACCGTTTTGACAAAAATAATCACAGTTAATATTATACTTTAAATTTATTATAAATTAATAATAATCAACGCAAATCTTAATAAACCACACCTTTACTTAATCAAAGTATTAATTATTAAAGCGTTTTACATAGAGTTATATAATAGCCGCTATGGTAACATTAAATAAAGTATGGAATTGAACTATGCTCCCACAAAGTTATACACAGTCATAATAACTTTGAAGAAACAAATAAATTCACTTTTATAACTAAAATATGTCCAATGGATTAGATTTTATCAATATTTATTTTTGTCCACCCGGAAATAATATAAAATATTTTAGATTTGGATTGGGACCCTTAAATTACAGAAGTTGTTTTTTAAACTCAGCTTCTTAAAACTAAGTAAAAATCTTTTAGAGATAATATGTTATTTACGTTACATGGTTAGAATATAATAATTAATCATTAATAAATTTATAATCTGCTATAAACAGTAATGCAGATTCTGGAAAAGGGGAGACTTCCTTTATGTTACCATGTAATACTAATCAATGTGGGCAACAGTGCCCAAATAACGTTTGACGTGGTTAAACTTTTAATAGCTAAAAAAGTTACCAGCCCGTAGGTTAATGAGAGCAAACATAATTAATTAACTTAGTATATAAATATTAGTTATTGATTTTATCATTATCAGAACAATAAAGTAAAATTAATTTATTAAATCAAACCATCCTGGCATCGCTAAAAGACATAACCTCTCCCCTATCACTCCTTCCCAACCGTCAAGAAATAATTTAACGATTAAGGCCTTCTCTAATTTGGGTTTTGGGCGTAGCTAGGCAAACTATTCTGCAGTTATGTGTGGAGGAGTATCATACCTCGCGGGCTCAGTGAATTAGAAGTTGCTACCTTTCAATCTCGACGGAGTGTACATTTAACAATGATGAATTAACGGTCAGGGGGCTAAATGTTTTGTCTGTAATATATTGTTAGTTTAAGTCATGTGCTGATACAATCTGTCAGTTCAGAAAGTGCACAACCTCAAAGAATAGTTTTTTTAATCCATTAATGTTTTGAATATAAATGTAAAAATGTTCTACCTAAATGTGACCAACGTTTATATATATATTTAACTAATCTTCCTCCACAAAAACCATCTCACACTCTTACCCATGTGATATAACGTGTAAGCTAAGCTAAGCTATGCTATGATGTGATACGGTTTTGTCAGTTTGGTCTCACAGTCATTTCTAAACTAAGCCATGGTTCCTATTTTCCTTATTAAATTCACTGTGGTTTCTTTATGGCCTGCTCCAGTGAAGTAAAGTTTTTTATATTTAATAAGGGTTTTATTTTACAAGTCGAACACGCACCTCCTAAATTTTCTTCTTCTTGTTCTAACACAGCTGCTCCTCTACTTCAGTGTTTTCATCTGAGTTCAAACAAGACATTTATAAGAATGCCATAACTTAACTTCACTGGACCAGACTAGGAAGGAACCACAGGGAATTCAGGAGGGGGAAGAGGAATCATAGCTTAGCTTAGCAATGAGTAGTAAACCAAACTGACAAAACCATAGCACAGCATAGCTTAGCTTGGCGCTCCGTGTCAACCAACCTTTAGACTCGCACTCCACTTATTGTTGCTCCATTCATAGTTCTTCCAATATATCCACGACAAGTCGGGTGCATTTACTCTAGGTTACCCTCCTCATAACAATCCAACACAAGGACTAATAACGACTAAGGGCCAGTTTCATAGCCAAATTTAGTACGCCTCAAGTGCGGCGCTACACTAAGTACATGACGACACCTACCTAAACCAGAATGGAATGAGTCAGTTTCCTATGCGAGAGCGGCCCATTCCATTCTGGTTTAGGTAGGTGTCGTTTTGTATTTAGTGTAGCGCCGCACTTGAGGCGTACTAAATTTGGCTATGAAACTGGCCCTTAGTCTAAGAGGAAAGGTAGGATAAGAGAATCCACAATAGCGTGAGATATAATGGAGAGATCCCTGCTCAAGCATTACCTAGATTTGAACTTTGACCTTCCCGTTGCATAAAATATAACTCCTTGGGACTGTGTGACCATCAGTGTTAAGATTAAGTATGAAATATAAAATTAATATTTGCTCTAGATCCGTCACATATCTAACATAGATCTAATACAGCTCTAATACAGATCTAACTCAGATTTAACACAGATCTAATATATATCTAACACACATCCAACACGGATCCAACCCAGATCCAACACAAATTTAACACATGTTGCCTTGCTCTTAAGGTGGATATTCACTTGAACATTTTACTCCGAACGAACAGAACAAGCCGAACACTCCGAATGAGCGCGAACAAATGATACGTCCGAAAACCCTGAGTATTTAGACCGTTTGCTGGTGCTTGCCTTGTTCCCGTAAATTGCACCGCAAACAGGATAAGTACTGGAGCTCAATCTCAAAATGGATTTAATAGTGGCAGCAGGCTCCCCCTTTTTTTGTGTGTGCTGTGTGCATTGACAAAAATGTGAGAGAGAGAAAAATGTGGATGAGGCAGCTGTATCGTAGATGGCAAAATACACCACTGTTAGGGGGATTATACGAAGGACATTTTCGAAATTACATATGAATGTCATCTCAAGACTTTTCGTGTTGGTTAACCTGTCCATGTTGGAGGTTTTATAACACCGGTTTTTGTTTTATATATAACTATTGACCGCAAACATTGTTCAACAGCTCACTCCATGATTCGCAGCAAACAATCCTAACATTCCACTGCTAAGACGCGTATCTATTGAACACAGGAGAACTTATGACTTCCTTTGAGCACTCTAAAAAAAAATTAACAGTTGTTTCATAGCGTTCGGCTCGTCGCGTGCTCGTGCTGAATCACACCACGCGCTCAAGTGAATACCCACCTTCCCACCTTAGCAATTCCCAGGAGGAGAGCAACCCAACACAACCTATCAACATTGGATGGTCTCATTGTCCATTCTGTCTCATCAGGCTCAACGAGGGGATGAGGGTGCGGATTCTAAGTTGTGCCGTGGGAATGGACCATTTCAAATGGAAAGACGTAAAATATGGAGGAAATGACATGTCGTTGGACGTTGGCTCGCTCCGGCCCGGAGATAAATGAATCCATGGACCGACGTTTTACGACGGAGGGCTGGTTGGGAGTGTTTCACTTGGACGGTCTTTGCTCACCGGCGTCGAACACATTTTACTGTTATTGGACTGAGATAGCCTGTACAAGTATTGATCACAGGAGCGTCTTTAGGGGCTGAGCGCTGGGTTGCGTCTCACACCTATAGAAATAACGCAACAACTGCTCTGATATTTTAAATAATGTCACCCACTTGAATGGCTGATTAGTCTGAGGCGTCACCATCCCAATAAACTTGTTTGTCAATGACGGGGAGACCGGGGTTCAAATTTCGGCTGGGTGTAATGAGGGTGGTTTATCCTAAACGGGTTTCCACTCCCCTTCCAAGCGAATTTGGATACACTTACTCTAACTTCAACTTTTATAATCCATGGCACATTAGCGTGATTAGTACGTATGCGTATAACCCAGAGCGGGTAATAATACGTGGTACAAAAAATTTAAAAAAATTAATCTAATCCCTATACAGGCGAATAAAAATTATTGAATTTTTGTTTGTTTTTATTTATGAAATGTTAGAATATACCTATAAATTAATTTTAAAGATTTTAAGAAGTAAACCTAACACATAATAGTCCTAAATTTAGTTCATTATACATAAAATATTCAATCCTTGATTTAGTTAAATTTATCAAATCAAAACAGCTATAAATTAATTTTAATTGTTGACCCTGAGAAATTAAAGTAAAAGGTTGGATATTATGTATTATTCTATCAAACAAAGTTTCTCTGAAGAACATTAGCGCCACATATCGAAAGTAAGAGCGAATGCTCCACCATGTTTGTTGCCATGCCATGCGCTCTTCTAGTTTAGTGTTGTCTTCGTCTGGCACCGGACACGTAGACAATGCTTAGGTCGGTATTACACACTCACATTTATTTTATAATAGGTCTTTGATAAAATAAATAAGATGTTACTTTGACGATACAGAGATTTTATAAAACAATATATTTTACCAATCTCTTATCAAAAATTCGCCTAGTTATAGAACATGTCCCCAAGGTTTTATTCAAGAAAATAGCGAGATCTGCTGAAAGTTTAACCTGGACATGCAAAGCACTCTTAGGTGATAACATGAGTGTAGTTTTTCATTTAATTAATAGATCAGCTTTGGTGACCTAATTTTAAAAGTTTCGTGGTACTTTTAATAAATATTTTTGATAAGTTTGGTGCCCATTACTGTACAAACTTTGAGGAAAATGTGATGCAATGTAATAGCACACATTTTATCAACGGTAGTGTCAATTCTATAATAATATATTTTAGGGAATAAATATTATTATTTTATAAAATAAGTACTACAATGCAATACCACATTAAATTTATAAACCCAGACTTTATTTGTGTATTACTATCACGAATAGATGTTCCAAATATTAATATTAACTTTAATGATTAATGTCGTGGGGATGTGTGAGCACATATACAAGTGAGCCACTATTTCATACTAACGGTAAATTATGTTTTCTAATCTAAAAACAAGTTATTTGTGTATAAAGAGTGTTAATGAATGTTTAAGTTTTCAATGTACTCAAAATTAATTAGTTCCTAGCAAAGTTGAGAGGGCGAAAATGGATGAAAATATAAGTAAAAATTATATGAACTCAACTTGTGACGGTGGACACACGAACTAAGCAAGCGTCAGCTTCGTCTGATCTACGTTTCCAGGGCCAGGAACGTAAGTCCTAATGACATCATACCTATCCTAGATTAGTGTGAATATTCGAATAGTCCGGACGGGTAGTAAGATGCTGTGAAAAAGAAGACTAAGATGGATGCTGAGGTGAAAAATTCCCCACGACGACTTTGTGCTTGTCTTGAAAAAGAATTTGGAACAAGAGGAAAATAATACAGCTCTTTGGCAGAGTATAGTAATCACATAGCTGTATAATGACAAGCATTGGTGGGCACGCGAACTCAATGTCAGGCTCATATAATCCGGTTTGATGGTCAATGGTAGAACAAGGTTCCAATCCAGGTTTCTAATCTTTCTACCTACGATTTATCTGCAAATTTGGATGCTTTTCCTCTAAGTTTAGCCTTAACCATCCCTAAACAATTGACTAGAATACGTATCGTACATCCCAGACGGGTAGCAAGAAGCTGTGGATTTTTTTTAATATGTAGTAACACCATAATAATATACAACTTTGCATAAACGTCAAGGTTAAAAGTTTGGAACATAATTAATTGCGTTTCACTTAAAAAATATCAATTGTCAGTTTATAGTGAAGAACAAAGCCAAGGTTTACAATGTACAACTATTTAGGGAAGCAACGTTTAACTGTAATTGAGATATTACAGTTTAGTCTGTTCAATTAGTCGGACGATCTTAGCCTACCATTCCTGTGTTACTTGAAGTGAGTAGTGCGAACAAAAATGAATTATGGGAAACATTTTAGGGATGATCAAAATACTGTTCACAACGTTTTACTGTCTATATTTTACCAACGCAATAACCATAGTTAAAAATAATAATAATACTTATGAACACATTATAAAACTAGCCATCAAACTATAACAACTTACGGCTCGTTACTACGTACTCGTAATTTTAAAAAGTAAATCCAAATTATATCATTTAAAGTGTTTAACACACAAACAAACCGTAGGCCTGTTAAATATAAGTAGGAGAACAGAAGATTAATTAATTACAAATTATTGAAAAATTACAATCTTTACATGTTTGCTCCATTTGTGTGTCAGAATGTTATTCTTAAACAAATTGTGTTAGAATACTTTTGCATAATATGTTGTATTTTTATATTCTAATTTAACTAATTGGATTTCATTCCAATGCATTCTGTAGTATTTACTACCCATTAAGAAAATATTACCAATTTATTAGGTTCAACAACTATTACATGTACACTCCGTCGAGATTGAAAGGTAGCAACTTCTAATTCACAGAGCCGGCGAGGTATAATATTCCTCCACACATAACTGCAGAATAGTTTGCCTAGCTACGCCCAACACCTAAATTAGAGAAGGCCTTAAGTCGTTAAATTATTTCTTGACTGATGGGAAGGTGTGATGGGGGAGGGGTTATGTCTTATAGCGATGCCCTAATGTTTGATTTAATAAATTAATTTTACTTTATTGTTCTGATAATGATACAATCAATAACTAATATTTACATACTAAGTTAATTAATTATCTTTGCTCTCATTAACATAAGGGCTGGTATTTTTTTTAGCTATTAAAAGCTTAACCACGTCAAACGTTATTTGGGCACTGTTACTCACATTGAATGGTTTTACATGGTTACATAAAGCAAGTCTCCCCTTTTCCAAAATCTTCATTACTGTTTATAGCCAATTATAAATTTATTAATGATTAATTATTATATTCCACACATATAACGTAAATAACATATTAACTCTCAAATATTTTTACTTTATTTGTAAGAAGCTGAGTTTTAAAAAAAACTTCTGTAATTTAAGAGCTCCAATCCTAATTTAAAATATTTTATATTATTTCCAGGTGGACAAAAAATAAATATTGTTGAAATCTCATCCATTGGACATATTTTAGTTATAAAAGTGAGTTTATTTGTTTCTTCAAAGTTATTATGAGTGTGTATAACTTTGTGGGACCATAGTTCAATTCAATCAAAAATTGCTTTAACCACTCTTTCCTTGTCCTATTGATTTAAGATTGACAATATGAAGGTTACCCAAGAAACAGTGAAGTTTTCCTGGCACTCAAACATATTAATAAATAGTTAGTTCTGCCTGTGCTGGATGGCCGCGAATGTCAGCGTATAAAGTAAAATAGTTAAATGGCGCTTGTCTAAAAGGAGGGTTGGAACACATTATTCACTTAATCAAGTCATGCACTAGCAAAATACTGACAGTTTCTAATGCAGTTAACATTCATACATCTTCTTAACATTTATATCTTGCAGTATGCCAACAGTTATTACCCCTTCCAAGTTAATTTCAAGAACAAATAAATGATGTATTTTGTAGGCTGCATTACTACTTATATGTTAAAATCTCATACTCCTAAAATAATTGTTGGTTACATTATTATTATTACTTTCTAAACCAAGAATACTACAAGGGTATGATTTACAGATTTATTTAACGAATAGATAGTTCGACAGCTTAGCTCAATCGATAGCATGTTTCTTTACTGAATAAGGGACACTAGGTTCGATTCCTGACACCGTGGAACTTTTATTTTTAGTGAAAAATTTGTTTTTTTCTTATAGCCTGATAGGCCAATGGACGGGGATGTAAAGTCGTTTCAAGTTTTAAGATAGTAAAAAAGTAGTGTGCTGATTTCATCACTCGGTTCAGAAAATGCACGTCAGATACCTCAAATCAATTTATAAAATGAAACCTTAGGATGCTTAAAACTTCTTAAAGTTGAAACGACTCAACATACCCGTCCTTTAGCTTATCAGGCTATAAGAAAAAAACAAATGTTTCACTAAAAATAAAAGTTCCACGGTGTCAGGAATCGAACCCAGTGTCCTTAAAAAAAAGTATAGAAACATGCTATCGATTGAGATAAGCTGTCGCACTATCTGTTCGTTAAATAAATCTGTATATCATACCCTTGTAGTATTCTTGGTTTAGAAAGTAATAATAATGTAACCAATAATTATTTTAGGAGTATAAGATTTTAACATATAAGCAAGTAGTAGTGCAGCCTACAAAATACATCATTTATTTGTTCTTGAAATTAACTTGGAAGTAGTAATAATGGTTGGCTTACTGCAAAACATAAATGTTAAGAAGATGTATGAATGTTAACTGCATTAGAAACTGTCAGTATTTTGCTAGTGCATGACTTGATGAAGTGAATAATGTGTTCCAACCCTCCTTTTAGACAGGCGCCAT